>PVIR01010381.1:0-50204 GCA_004026965.1 Petromus typicus | reverse complement strand
GGCCTCGTCCTCACAGCCGCAGCGCGGCCTCGGGGCTGCTCCGCGGCTCTGCCCGTCCGCGACTCCTGCCCGCAGGGGGGACTCGGGAGTGGACCTCAGCTGACTTCTGCAGGCAGCTCCCACCGCTTTCTCTCCTTTCCAGGGGTTTTGAAAATGACACTCGTGACGACAATCCCGACTGCTCTCGTTGCTCAAAGGAGTAACCAGAGGCCGCGCTGGAAGAACCCCGGGTCCGGCTTCCGGGGTCCTGCTCCGCGAAGGCCAGCCTGACCGGAACAGGCCTCTGGTGCCCCACCCTCACACCCAGCTCCGCCCTTACACTCAGGCCCGCCCACTCCCCAGCCCCGCCCCCACACCCCAGCCCCGCCCACTACCCAGCCCCGCCCTCACACCCCAGCCCCTCACCACTTCGGCGCAGATGTCGGGTGGAAGACCTCTGAGAGATCTACACACACACACCTTATCACACGTAAGTAAACACTAACAAAGTAATAAGTATAGTTACTGTGGTGCCTAATATGGCTCCAGCTGCAGTAGTACCTGGGCCATTATACACGGAGCTATGCAGCACACACTTGTCCCGCACGGTGTTAGTTTACTGTCTTCCCGCAGCGGGTGTTTGTAAAGACGCAGCAAGCCTTTTCCACGTTTTACCCCAGGGCGAAGGGCCAGGTCCGACGGGCTGCAGGTACTGCACAGGTGTCTGAGGAGTACACAGATGCAGGAACGAGTGCCAGGGCGAGGCGGTTCCGCGGACTCCCTGGCTGCCCATCGCGGGGACCACGACGGTGCGGCCGAGTCCTGCTGGCTCCCCGCCTCAGGCCGCAGGAGCTGTCTCCAGAAGGGCCAGCGCTGTGCCACTGGCCCACCGCTTCGGACCGGCCCGGCCGTAGGAGGGCCCAGGCGCACAGTGCCGCAGCCCACCCTCGGTGTGGAGCCAGAGGGGCGGCGAGCGCAAGGGTGCCTCCCGAGCTCCTGCGTGGGAAGCGTTCTCTAGCCAAGGACTTTTCCTGCACATCACTTCAGTCACCACGTGAGACCCTTTTGGGGTCGGACACATTTCATCAAAGTGACGGGAGAACCGAAGAAGTGACGCCGACGCCCAGCCTTCTAAGGAGGAGCTAAGACAGAGGTCATGTTCACTAAGTTCCACCTCTGTGTGCAGAAGCGTATTTCCTTGAAATCTGCAATAACTTCATCTTGTGCTATTCTTATGTTACACTATTTACTGCACCAGAAAAACAAGGCCTGGTGCAAATAACACGACGTCATGATTACAAGACTATTTTTTTCTATAAAATTTACAGAATACCCTATTTCCAGATTTAAAAAACAAACAAACAAACAAACAAACAAAAAACGTGTTCAGAAAATTAGAAAGTGAGTGCAAATTTCTTTCTGTTTTCTAATTATGGCTGAAATTTCACAGGCCTCCTCTCAAGCTTTCACTCAGGAAAACCTGCTAAGGAACAGGACAGATCTTAACATAAAGAGTCGCTTTTTACAGTGCAGTCATTCTTAAGAGAGACACAGCATTGTGAAGGAATGTGCTTCTCAGAAAGATCCTATGGAGGGAGCAACCCTTTGTGTACCCAGCATGCCCTCTGGATATGTGGGTCACCCTACTAGATCAGGGTTTCAGACTACTTTCTCTACTTTTTAAAAGAAGATGTAAAAGATACTCAAATGCTCTCCTAACAAGATACAAATACTCCAGTTTATACCTGAGGTAGTCTTGCCAATAACAAAATCAATTCATTAGATAAAATATTTATTGAGAAGTGATGGTACCAACTTTCAGGAGCTTATGAGCAAATAACAAAAGGAAATTCACCTGGGAAAAGGAGTGCTTTCTCAACCAGGGGTAGCTTCAAGAAATTCCTGCGCTGGAAAATTCTGACACACCGTCTGGTAGTCATTTCTAGAAATGAGCTGGAAACCAGTACCTGGAATGCAGCAGAGGGATGGCCAGGTGGCCTCTGACTGTACCCCAGTGAGGAGGGACATATCAGCGCCCTGGATAGGAGTTGCAGTTTCGGATGCAATTTAAATCTTTACAATTTAAACTTAATCAATCCTCATCCACTGGGCCTCTTCTGCCGAGGTGGAACTCCTACGTGGTCACACCAAACAGAAGCACTCATCATTGTACGTCCTTTCTTTCTCTGGGCGGGCACTGCGGCTATCCACCCTGCACGGGAACCACACGTCTCCATGGCTACTGCGGCTTCAGGCCACACATCTCCAACAAAACGAAGGCCATACGTGATCTGCTGCTCCCTCTCCCCACAGTGGCCCGTCCTCCACACCCTTCTCCAGTGACAGCAAGATCGGTCTTCGCACAAAAACATGAAAGTATGATGTTGCCCTTAGAATACAACCCGAACTCCTTCCCGCGGATCGCGAACCTCTGGGGCTCCCTTTGGCCCCCCTGCTCCGGCGCCCTACTAGCTCGTCTTCCCCACCGAGTCACGCACGTGAGCACCGCCTACTGGTGATCGTTCTGGTTTCTGACACATTCCAGCTCACAGACAGGCTGTCTCTGTCAATGAATGATAAATGCTGCTTTCTCTGCTTATTTCCTCTTCTGTTCTTTGCCTGGGTGCTTTGCCATTTTGGAAGAGTTGGATTAAGTCACTTCCTAAAAATCTCTTCTACTAGGAGGTCACTTGTCTTTGGAAAAACCAGCTTTGTGCTTCTTTTATGTGTCCATTTGAAAACTGTCTTCCTTTCTCATCGGACTCTAAGCAATGCCATAGGCACCTGTTGTGTCTACCAGTGTATTTAGTAGTAGTGCCTCGCACTTGCCTGCAACGTGCTGCTAGTTCTCAACAAATGTCTGTTCGGTGGATTGATACACGCATCCAGGCTGTGTGTGGGGTAAGAGACGCCAGCACTAGCATCACGGGCTTAAAACAGACATGCACCCAGGGCTGGGGAAGCAGCTCAGTGGCCAGGTGCTTACCCAGTATGCACGAAGCCCTGGGTTCAGTCCCCAGCACCACAGAGAAAAAGGAGAAGAAGGAAGAGGAAAAGAAAAAAATAATATGCATTTCTTCTTTTGGAGTGGGAATTATTTCCTAACTTTGAGCCGACACCTACACCAATTCTAAGGAAACTCAAATTTAAAATATCAGTTGATATAAAGACTTGTCACAGGTTTGAAATATTTTTTGTGGTTATTACTCTGAGTTGATTTCAGAAAATGAGACTGGTTTTCAGATCACATTTCACAAGTCATTATCTTTGAAGAGATGTTGTTCTATATTAGGGATGTATTTTCAGTCTTGGGTTTGTAAATGCCATTACTTAACATTTTAAGAATTTTGTACTTTATATTCTCTGGAGAGTGAATAGGTCATCAATCTCCTTTGTGGTAGAAGTAGAGGGACAGGAGGGAATGGCAGTAACTCAAATAATAACCATAAAATTGGAGATCAATGCCTAAGTCCCCGGCCACCATAGCACTAACAGTGTTCAAGTCAGTTAACGTCTGCCTCCAAGTGCTATCAGTCGTGAACACCACCCCCTGCAGACAGCCTGGCATTGGGATTTCCAGAGTGCTTTGTGGGGCAGGGAAAGAGAGATGGGAAGCTGGGATCCGGGATGTTGTCTTCTACTCAGGCAGTAAAGCATGGAGAGCTGTGCATTTTCCCTCCTGGTGTTGAGCACATACTCCGGGTCATGCTGGTGTGAATACCTCATTTCACCCTGTACATCATGTTGCGAGGAAGGAAGGAAGTTGCATTTATGGACACGAAAACTGAAGTTCAAAGGGTTTAAACTTGCTGACAACCACTCGGCCTGCTGTCTAATGGTAGGTCATGGATTTAAACCCAATTTGATCGGACATGCTAACAAATTGGTCATCTGTAAGCATCTGCTCTTTTTCTAGTTACTCCAGGTCAATCTCCCTCTCTTCTGAGCCTGGCCTTCCTCATCCCCTTGGATTCACTAACACAGAATGCTGCCATCTCCATTTCTGCATTCGTCACATGGTGCATCAGCAAATAATCAAACTGTAGAGATGTGTGTCATAAACACACCAACTCAGGATCAAAAATAATCAAGAAGACTTCCCTCAGACCTGCAAAAGTTGGAAGATCTCATCACCAGCAAGAGAGAAATCCAAGAAAATGAAAGAAAATTCATCAGGCAAAGGAAAAATAATGCCAGGCGGAAATCAGGCTGCACAAAGGAATGGATATATATTGTTCCCTCTTATTAAAATCCCTGTAAAAGATAACTGATTGAGAAGAGGACGTGTAATAATAATTACATAATTAATATGTATTACATATTAATACATAATACATAATAATTACATAATTATAATTAATAATAATTATGTATTATGAGATTCCTAACATATGTGAAAGTACATGGCAAGACAAGGACACACAGAAAGATGGGCGAAATGAAGTGACTGCAGAAAGGCTCTTCCCTTATGTGTAAAATGATGTCATACTGCCTGAAGGTAGTCTGCAATAAAGATCTAAATGAGCATTAAAGTTGTTTAAACAAAGATTTAAAATAAATAAGCAAACAAAAGAAAGAAAATGGAGGCACTAAACAGTTATCCAAACCCAGTACAGAGAGAGAAAAGCAAGCCATGAACTGCTGGCCTAAACTACATCTGGCTTGAGTTGGCCACCATACTTTGAATCCTTACATAGTGACCTGCAATCCAACTCATTTACACTGGCTTGTATGATATCTTCCCAGGGCAGTCTCAAGCAGTCCCCAGTCCGTGGCAGAGCTGAAGAAGGCTGCCTGCAAATAAACACCCAGTGGCAACCAATTGTACCCTTGTTCCTCCCTTGCATTTCTGCCCATAAGTGCCACCTGCCCCAGGGGTGGAGTAAAGCTCTCAGGTTAACGGATTTTAAATTTAATTTATTCAAAGTTAACAGGACGGATAAAATAAATAGCAAACTGCAGCACAGTAGGGTTAAGCCCGGCAGTCACAGGATCTCTTTAAATGTAAATGATCTAAACATAATAATTAAAAGACAGGTATTTTCAAAATGGATAAAATGTATGCTCCAACTCTAACACTGCTTATAATAGACCATTCTAAATATATAAAGACATAAGTAGGTTAAAGGGAAAGGAATGGGAAAATATATAGAGTGAAGGCACTAATCAAAAGAAATCTAGAGTGTCTATATTTATAGCCTGCTTGTTAGCAGATTTCAGAACCAAAAATATTACCAGGAATACAGAGAATCATTTAATAATGACACAAGAGTCAATTTAGATACTGGAAGAAATAAGAATTCTAAATGCTTATGCATCTAAAAACAGAGCTTCAAAATACATGAGGCAAAAAAAATGATAAAATTGAAAGAAGAAATGAAAACATTCACAACTACAGTTTCAATAATTGACAGAACAAACAGAAACCCCATAATGGTAAGGGAGACTAGGACAACATTATACATCTGGCCTAACGGACAGAGCCATACATCACAATACCTGATCCACATTCTTTTCAAGTGTGCAGAGACCTTTACCAAGACAGACAATATGATAAGCTGTAAAATGAGTCTGAATATACTTCTGAAAAAGTCTAAGTCTCACCAAATTTCTTCTCTGGCCAGAGTGAAACTAAGATAGAAAACAACGACAGGGAGATCTGTGGTAAAAGCCCAATTATTTAGAAACCAAACATACTCTGCGTAATTCATGGATCGAAGCCCAAATCAAAAGGGATATTTTAAGTGTTCTCAACTTAATAAAAATGAAAACATGACTCATCAAAGTTTGTGAGATGCTGTGAAATCAGTTTTTATAAAGAAATCTATAGGAAAAATAATACCTTTACTAGAAAATAAGAAAATAGAGGGATTCAATATCTAACTTAAGAAATTTAGGAAATAGAACCAAATGAATTCCATTAAGTAGAAGGAAGAAAAACAAAAGTAAACTATAGAATGAAAATTAATATGGACAAGAAGTCTTTGACAGAAATATCAATAAAGCTAAACACATTAATGATCAATAAAATTCATAAACGTCTGCTCAAATTTAAAGTCAAAACAGGCTTTTTGAATGATCAATAAAATTCAGAAACTTCTAGTCAGATTTTGAGATGCAGAGAGGAAAAAAAAAGAGAGGGACAATGCAGGCACACAAGTTAACAGTATCAGGGACGGGAGGGGACACAGGAGAACAGACCAGAAAGGTCCAAGGGGAGGTAAGGCAGGACTGTGAACGACTTCAGTGCTAGGACATTTCAGACATCGAGAGAACAGAAAACAGACGCACCTGGCATGTTAAAGGAAATCAATCAATCAAACACACAAGCTTCAATGTGGCATGGCTAATATTATATGAGAAACCCAAAATATAAATAAAGAGCAAAATTAATGACTGATAATGGAGAATAGGAAGGTAGATGTTTTGCAAGTGGGGAGGGACCAAGAGATAGAGGGCGGGGGAGGAGGAGAAGGGGAAAGAAGAAGGACTCGAGACGTATTCTGGGTGTGTACTAACTGCACACACCATGTGATCGCTGTGTCCTGTGAACACAGAGGATCAAGGAAGATCGTGAACAGGTACGAATTCCCTATCATGAAGGTGATCCTTATATATGCCAAAGTGTAGCAATAAAATTAATTTTTAAAAAAGAATTGAGTTAAAAACACTGACAGACTTGTATATGTTGCAGAAACTAAAATTTAAACTTTAAAATATTCCCACAAAAATGCTTGCAAAAATGTAGGGAAATCACATCTATCACACCATCTTTTCAGAACATGGAAGATACGCAGACACTTCACAGCTCATTGTAAAAGGTCAAGATATCTTTGACTATGAAGAGAAATGGCCTCAAAAAAAGAGAATTGGTCACTATGTCTCTTGTAGCGCAGGCAAAAATTCTGAAAGAGATCATAACAAATCAACTCTATATTTTGAAAAAGATTACACATTATAATCAAAGGAGTTTATCTAAAAAATACAAGTTTATTATAATACTCAGAAATCAATGTAGATGTGGCTTGGTGGCACATGTCTATAATCCTAGCACTCTGGGAAGCTGCGGTAAGAGGTTGCAACTTGGAGGTGACCTGGTGTGGCGTAGTGATTTAGTGACAAAAAATGGAAAGGGGCTGGAGATAGACTTTGATGTGAAGGGCCTGCCACAAAACAAAGCGAAAATAATCAATGCAATTCAACATATTAAAGGCAGGAAAACAAGTAAACAAAAGACATAAATGGAGCAAAAGCAATGAACAAAATTCATCATCCATTCCCAATTTAAAAAGAAAAACTTCCATGAAACTAATATAAAGAAAATTCTTTAATCGGATGAAGGACACATTCAG
This sequence comes from Petromus typicus, assembly GCA_004026965.1. Taxonomy (NCBI): domain Eukaryota; kingdom Metazoa; phylum Chordata; class Mammalia; order Rodentia; family Petromuridae; genus Petromus; species Petromus typicus. The sequence continues at coordinate 42,873 of PVIR01010381.1, read as the reverse complement.
CAGTAGGAAGGAACGGACCATCGACTTTTGGCCAACGTGAATCAGTTAACTGCGTAAGAGAGAAGGCAGGCGGTAGCGCATGCGCTGTGTGGCCCAAGGCTGTAGAACGCTGGAAAGGAAAACTGGTCTCTGGGGAGAGACTCAAAGTCCAGCAGACTGGACTCGGGTACTGGGCTTTCGAGACCCTGCTTTCTCCAGTTCCCCCTATTTCGCTGGCTTGTGAACTTTAATCTCTTTCCGAAGTTGAAAAGTTAAAGGGTTCCTGGGCCGCGTTCTTCGCCCACTCCTCTTTCTCTACACTTGATTCCAAGGTGATTTTTAGGGTCACCAAAGACTTCCTCGAGTGATTAAAACAGTGAACACTACAGGGAGAGTATGAAGAACTCACAAGCCAGCCACCCAGCCGAAGCTGCCACCTCGAGAAGCCCAGACAGGTGCAAAGGGCAGTCAGCGTGTGGTATGGACAGGCATTGCCGAGGGCCCGGACTCCACGCTGCTTTTGTGCAGCGGCGTTTTTGATTTCAGCTCTGTGGTAGCCTTATGTAAAATGCATACCGTTTCTATAAATTGACTTAGCATTGATTTCGTACCTGAAGGGTCTCAGAAACGTCAATGTTCCAAAATAAAAGGCATCGTGATTCTATTAGAGCTTAAGCAACGTCTCCAGGCTTTGTCAATATTTGCCATTATTTTTAGAAATTCAATCTTGCTGTAATTGAAACCAGATGCTTGAGCGCAGGTCATATCTTGCCCTTTTGTCAGCTGGGAAGCGCCAGTTTGATCCCCAGATGCCCCGGAAGGGCCAGGTAGGCCTGGAGATGCGCCTCACAGCTTTCTAGGGGAGCTGGGGTACCCCTTTAGTTTGCATTTTACCCACATGGGGAGTGTACAAACCTTACAACACCATGACAGGCTTCCGATTTTCTTTCAGAGCACTCATTTCAATAGAGGGACACAGAAGCAGTGTGTTAGAATAAACAGAGAAGTCTTAATCTTTAGCCAATGTGAATTCATTTTCCTCTTCACCCCTGAAACTCCTATCCTGTAAGACACTGTTACTTTACAGATCCATCTTTTTGAAACAGAAACCTGCCTGCCTGTGACTGCAAGTCCTCAAGGAAGTGCATTTACAGAGCATCTTTCAGTGGCTTCTTCTCTGCACCTGGTGTCTGAGTCACTCGCAGGTGAACAAGTCATTTGAAGGATTAACTTACAGGACACATTTGTCCCCGAACATGCCTCAGCTCTGTCAACATTTCATTTCCGGTTTTATCTTCTCAAAACCATTTTCTCAAGGTGGATTTCCTCTTTAATATTCAATTATCTTCACATACTGTAAATTACCAGGTCCAACCAAAACATCACTCTGGGGCATCCAAAAGGCGGAGGCCCCTCACACAGCGCATGCGTGGGGCTAACCGAGGGACGCACTGTCGTCTCAGCCATAGCGCCCACGCCAGGCAGTTCATCTGCACTTATTGTATTTTGCCTCTGAATTTTATAAATGAATCCTTGAACTGTTTCACTGTCCTTCCCAATGTTTTTAAAAAATTCCATTGTTGAACACGATGATCTTATTTTACACCAAGAAGCTGTAATATTGATTCTATTTTCCACTCAGGTTGGTTTTACAATTTACATACTATTGTTAACATAGAATTGGGAAGTGCTTGAGGCCACTTCTTAGTTAACACAAGCAGCAGCAACTTACATGATTATGAGGAAAACTGACTTTGGAGATAGTTGGCTTTCTACTTTGTCTGATTAAAGGCTAAGAGGTCTTCCAACCCATAAACCTCTATTGCAGTCTTGGGGAAACTACTATCATAAGAAAAGATACAAAACTCAAATCTCCCCTGGTAATGTCTGGTGTAAGAATACCATATTTACTTGGTACTCAAGGCAGTTTTCAAAAACTTGTCAAGATGTAGCATAACTTTATTATTTAAATTTCCTAGGTGAAAACCTCTGATTCGTTGTTTCTGGTAACAAAAGAAAGTGCAAGGCCTCTGCTTAGCAATCAAAGTCTCATTGGTGTGCTCCGACCTGGACTTTCACTCTGACCTCCACTTTCAAAGCTTAGGCGCCACCCGCCATTGTTTTCTGTGGTCTCACTATGCTGAACCACAGCTGCTCTCATAATGTCTGCTTTTCTTTCTCTTACACCAGTCATGGTGAATCTACGGCACATGTGCTGCAGGGGCTGTTTGTATTACTGACAAGCGCCCAAACCACAACCCCAAACCTTTTTTTTTTTTTTTTTTTTTTTTTTTGAGACAGCGTCTTGCTTTGTGGTTCAGGCTGGCCCTGAGCTCAGCCTCAAACTCACATCACAATCCTCCTGCCTCTGCCTCCCGAGTGCTGGGATTACAGGCGTGAGCCACCACGCCTGGCACTGTGGTATGTGGTACTGGTTGCTGCTGGGTGTGGGTCCTCACACCCAGTATTGTTATGTGGTTACCGGGGAATCGAACCCGGGCCCTTGCGCTTGCAAGACAGGCGCCGGAACCACTGAGCTAACTCCCCGGCCCACCTTTTTTTTTTTTAAATCTCAAAGTGCTGACATTCCAATTAAACCTCAATACTGAGGTTTAGGTCTAGAAAAAGCAACTCATACCTGAACATCTTTCTTTTTAAAAGGAAAACACAGTAGCAGGGCTTTCAATGGTACCACCACTTCTCACTGAAAGGGAAGTTGACGTTTGGTGTCAATGTGACCTTTGCTGTTGCCACACGTAGCTGAGTGACTGGCTCACATGATGGAGAGGGCTCTGGATGCCCTCTAGGACACATGCCATAGGTTTGCCACCACTGGGCCAGAGTAACCTGCCATCTAGAAGATGCTTCCGGCTCTTCCCACGAGTCCAAATGCAATGGGGAGTCTGGGTGGTGAGTAGAAGGCTCTTCAAGGGGGGCCAATTGGGCAGCTCTCCGTGGGAGTGACTGCTTAGAAATATCCACACTTCCCTTACTCAGAACCATTAAGAAATTTTCAAAATGACTCAAGGGGTCCCAGAGAGGGTGGAAATACCTACCCAGCAGTTTAGTAAAACAGATCCGGCAGACGCTTTACATCAAGAAAGATCTTGGTTTGAATAGTAATTCTGCCACTTGAGAGCCCAGGGTCTCAGATTAAACTCAAACAGTTTCCTCATGTGAAACAGTGACAGGAGAGGAAGCATGCTGGGAAGACTACATTAGACAGAATGTGTAGCGACTTAGATGATGAATTCTACAGCTTTCTGGCCACACAGGGACAGGGACAGGACAGGTGTCAGAAGAAAAGCGGCAGAATAATTTACACCCCTGAGTACACCTGATGTTCTCATACAGCTAGGCCACTGCCAGCTTTGGAGCAGGAAGCCGAGGTGGAGCTGGTCTCCCGGTGAGGGTGCTGGTCACTCTGACAGCCCCTTCCGACAGTCGGCCCTCGGGAGGCCGGGAGAGCCCTGGAAGGTCAGTGACTCCACAGGAGCCAAAGTGCACCAACAGGGACAGTATGGGCTGCCTGAGGCCTTGCCTGGCATGGCCTCCTACTCTGCCTGGAAGCTCTGGGGTCCCATTCACAGCCCTGGCCAGGAGGGAGTCTCTGGGGATGCGCTCCTGTCCAAACATGGGGTCAGACCGCACAGAACTGCCATTTTTATAGGTTAAAATATAGCTCAAAACCAAACATTTCAGCTAGGTCAACCTACAGAAAACAAATCGGACTACACAGGAAATGCTTCTCCTTCGTTCTTCGTCCTCTTCTTCTTTTCTCCTGTCTGGATCCGGGACCTGATGCACAATCAGTAGAAATATGTGGTTTTGAGGTAAACACCGGATGGTAGAGAAAGAAGATAATTTTGAGCCCTTGGTGTCTCCACCGGAATTTCCGTCACATAAAATCCATACAGCCCTCACTGCTCAGTCCCTGTTGGCAGCAGCTTCTTCTGCAGGTCAAAGTCTCCTAACTGACGCCAAGGTGCCAGGTCTGCATGAAGGTGACCCGTGAGGACTTCCGGGTGAGAGAGCTGACTCCCAAAAAGCTAAGAATGATCAGGCCATGAGCACAGAGAGGTCCTGGGCTGCTTCTGCAGGCAGCATGGCCACCTGGGTGGAGGAAGGGGAAAGGAAAGCGGGCAGGGAGGACTACAGCGGAGCTTCAGCTCTAAGCAGGGGCGCCAGGCCAGCAGAGTAGGTGGCTGCTGGGCGCCAGGCAGAGGACCCGTGAGTGACGGTTGCGTCAGGAGAGCTGGGATCTCAGCCGTAGGCAACATGGCGGCAGCAAAGTGAGCAAGAGGAGGGGCAAGAGCCAACACGGGACAGGGTGACCCAGAGCCATCGCACATGGGGCTCTCAGAAGCATGCGATGACCACTGGCTGTTACACTCGAGCCATCCGAAGGCCCAAGAAGCCATCACCGTGAAGGAGGAAAAAACACAAGATTTGGGTCTGAGAACAGAAGAGCTTGTGCTGAGCTGGAGAACACAGATATCAAGGTGCGGAGCCAAGTGTGAAGCTGGACGTGAGAATCCGGACATCTGTGCAGAATCACAGAGTCTGCTCTCGAGGGTCTCTGCATGATAAGCCGGGGCAGTATGTGCACAGATGCACACGTTCTGAAAGTGAACCATACCTCCGCACCTGCACTGACCTGTCCTGAGCTTCCTGAAGCCTGACATTTAGCTGGCAATGCTGGTGTTCTGGATTTGTGAAGGTATGGGTTACAAAAGGTCTAGTTCAGAGTAGATGCTCAATAAATAAGACCTAACAAACCATGGCCCTTGTATTTTCTCAGGCATGTTGTTAAGCACTCTGCATAAACTGACTTATTTACTCTTTATAATCAACTTATGAAGTATATATTTTGACCTCATTATGTAAATGAGGACTGTCAGGCTAGAAAACTTAAAAAATCTTATGAGCTGGTAGACAATAGGACTTGGATTCAAACAAAGAGCATTTGACTCTCAGACCATCATCCTTACCCTACATATGAGAGCAGACGTAAGCTCAGAAGTCCTCAGGGATAGGTGGGGTAAGCAGAGCCCCCTTCACCCATTGCCACACAGCATATGTGCATGGATACCTAAGGCATCTTCAAGGACATGTGCCGCAAACAAAATTTCTTATTTCCCCAGCTGAATCTGTTTCTCCTGCTCGTCCCCGTGCTAGTCGATGGCACTGCTACCTGCTCATTGTCCAAATCAAAAATTGCTCTTGATTTCCCTTTTAGACACATCGCATCCAACTTATCAGCGAGGCCTAATGGCTCTGCATGCAGCATCCCCAGCATCATCCCCTGCACATTCTCCACACCTCCACGCTGCCATTGCCTGGCCTCTGGGCTTCGTTTTCAAGATGGTCTGAGCTAAATCCCGGGCCAGGGCTTGTTTTTCAGTAGTTGCTGGTCTTTTCATTCTTGGATTCTATAAACTACTTTCCCTCACTATCCAGAATATTTTAAAATGTAAACCAAATCATCCTTAAAATCTGCGATATCATCGTTAGAGCAAAGTCTAAATTGCTCATGATCTGCTCTCTGCTTCCTCTTTGGCCTCCTTTTGTACCATCACCCTTCCTGCTCATATCATGTCCAACCTTCTTTTGCTGGGACAGGAAGACTCTTGTGACCACAGCCTCTGCCTTGCTGATGGCCCTGTGTGGCATTTCTCTTCTGGTTCTTATGCAGTGGCTTGTTCATATCATGGCGTCTCACTGCAAATATCAGCAGTCAGTGAGCACCATCACCTGCCACTCTAACAACATCTTTGTTCACCGACCTCGATGCATTCCTTGTCATTTGAACGGTGCGCACCCCCTTCCGGCTGTCTCCACTTGGGTGCAGACTTCATGAACTCAGAGCTTTGCTCTCTCTTCTTTCCTACTATGGCTCCAGTTTCTAGCACGGGGCCAGACACATAGAGGATCCCCACAAAACTTTGCTTAATAAATTTGGCTGGATATAGGGAATAAGAAATGATACTTGGGTCTTAATGAACTAGATTCATTCTTAGCTTATATTTCTTTAAAAAATTCACAAAAGGTCTATTAGAATTTGTAGTTCTTGCTCCCCACTACCTCATCTCCCACACCACTCTCACCAACTCTACAAAAGGTTGATTTGAAGGTTTGGAAACAGAATGAGTATGAATTTATCCAGTGAAGAACTCTTCCCTGGAAAAATATTTTTCAACTAGATATTTAGTACTTGCATCCACATAAGAAATCCTTTCTTCAATTTAAATAGGAACCAAACATGCAATGAATCTATCACTTCCTCCTAGTGAGTGAATTATCGATGGGAAATTGTTACAAGGCCATGAAAATGCTAGGAAATCTGTAGTGAAGAGACAGAGGTCGATGACATGCTGTAGGTTTGGACTAAGGGAGGAACCGATGGAACCAGGTTCAGGCAAAGACAGGAGGAGAAGACTTCAGCACACTTCTCTGAGTTTTGTTGTGAAAGGACTGCAGGCCGGGAGCGGTAACTAGGGCACTGGGGTTGCCTGCTGCTCCTTCACTGTTGCTGTCTTGTGAGGACAGTGACGGTGATGGTTGGCACGAGGGAAGAGACATAGGGCAGCTGGCGAGGAGCCTGGTTGGGCCCAGTGTGCCCAGGAGCTGCCGCACACACTGGCCTGTTGGTGTGTGCTGAGTGCACAGGCAGACTCATGATAGGTGGATTACCCTTCCTGTGAGTTCTTTTACCCTTTCAGCAGGACCAAGATGGCGGAACATGGCTTGGGAGTTTTAAGGAGAGATGAGATACTATAAAATCATTGTTCTAGATGCTGGGAGTAAACTGACACGCAGAGAAATTGTGGACCAAGGTTGATGGCATTTCACATTTGAGTCTTTACAACAGAACAGGCCCAGAACAGCAGCCGAGCTACCCTCTCCAGCGCCAGGTTGTACCTGTGTTGGTTCCTAGTAAGTGGGAGCAACTTAACTGGTTCCAAATTCTTGCCTGCAATTCTGGTGAGTAGCTACCAATACTGATAAAGGAATGATTGCAATGCAAGTATTAAAATCTAAGCTGGATGAGGAAAGAGATGGGATGTGTTTGAGACAGTGAGAGGGTGAGGACAGAGACAGCAGCAGGGCCGATGAGTTAGTCCTGTGGGGAAGCAGAGGATGAGCTGGAGGGCAGGAAGTGCAGCAGACACGGACGCTGACGCCAACATGTGGAGACAGCTTAGTGTTGGCACTGAGAAGGTCTAGGCAGGCGACAGAGAAGACGGCTTCATGTAGAAGCAAAGCTGATTCAAAGTAATCGCAGTCAGCTGTCTGCTGGATACGGAATAGACAATCTACGTGCATATAAAGTGATCACAAATAGTGACACAGTGTATTTGTGGATTGCCACAGTGCTCAGTGGAGTGGACGCAGTGACCTCAAAGTCCATGAATAACCACAGTGCAGAGCAGCAGAAGGTGTGGTCTCCCGATCTGGCATCTGGCCAGGAACAGGAATCAGAGAACAGGAGTGAAAAACCCTCAAGCATGCAGAAAGCTACACGATTTCTGGATTGGGACTCCAGCGGACAGGGAGAATGAGCAGTGAGGCAGGCTGTGCGGGCAGAGGGTCAGGGGCTCTGGGAGGCTTGGGCCTCACAGAGTAACGGCGGGAAACAGGCAAGTCAGGAGGGCTGGATTGGTCCTAGTAGTCCTGTGAGAAAACTGAGGGCTCAGCTCAAATACAGCTGCCCAAAGGTGGAAAAGGGGCTGGGACTGTGTGCCTGGTGAGGGGAGGTCCCAGGGTCAGTCCCCATAAGGTGTCTGCTCATGTGAAGCCTTCATAACATGCATCAGTGCCTATAATTACAGTGTTCGTGTACTTCTTCTTTGTGCCTCTAAAATGTGTTTCAGAAAAGAAACCTGTCTGGTTCTGCTTGCTGCACGGTTCCTGGCCTCTGGAACGTGCCTGGCCCACAGCAGGAGCACCGAGGACGTTCAAGATATCAGAGCCTCAAAACAGTGAGAAGGAGCCAGGGGGCCTGGCTCACAAGGAGAAGAGCAAACCATTTCAATGACTTATTGATCTTTTATTCTATTCTTTTTAAAAGATGATTACGGAAAGCCACAAACATGCCAATTTTATGCTTCAAAGATGAAAGTCTCTACTGATGAATGATGTCAGTCTGGGATGGAAAAGGGGGGAGAGCAGCTCCACATCCTGAGCACCTCATTTTAAGGCCAAAGCTAGCAAGGACCGCACTTCTACGTTTGGTCACATGATTCTCCCAACAGGCCACAGGACAGGCTCAGATTCGTACTGCACAGTAACACACATGGAGCAGAGAGGCTGAATGAGTTAAGAGCAAAAAGTTAGTTGATACAATCTCTGCTATTTTGGCGAAGTCTTAACTGATTTTAAAAAGCTTTTCTCTCAGGTCATGAGATTCTACAAAGAGCCGACGACGACAACAACAACAACAACAGGTACCACCCATGCCCCGAATTCCAGCCTCACAGACTGAGTGGAAAGGATCAACTTTCTGTAGGGATTTAGTGTGCTAAGTCTTTTGTTGGGAAGTGCACACACATAACCTCACCTCACCCTCACACTGAGGAGTAGAGATTATCTTTCGCTTAAGGAGGAGCTAGGCTTAGTTAGAGATTACATTTAACTGTGTGCCATGCAGCCATGTGATGCAGATCTGGCCAATGGGATGTAAGCAGAGGCTGCTGGGAGGGACTTGGATCATAATCAGCCAGGGAAGCCCTCACAGACCCTTCTGCTTTGCTCCTGGAGCACCCGGCTGTTGGGAACCACCCTGTTTGGGAATTGCAAGGTCAAAATTGACCAGGCCTTCCTGCCTGCAGACGGACTTTAGACTTGACTCTTGTCTTCATCTCTGGTAACAACAGGGCCTCAATGGTCCCACAGGCTATGATGCTTCAGGGCAGAACTGCACCGGACCTCTCCCTTCGCAAGGACTATTGCTGACATCTGCTTTGCCCCAGGGATCCTTATCTACATAACTTCTCTAGGACTATCGTTGGTGTGCCCCTGCCTTTCCGGCGTTTTGGAATGTAGATAATAAAAGGTGTGGAAGGCTGGGGTCCGTAGTCCTTGCTGCCCAGAGTAGCATGGATCAGACCCAAGCTCAGTTTTCTCTAAGTCTCATTTCTGACTGATTATTAATTATTTCGCCATGTGCCGTGAACTCACAGGAGACTAGAACTTAATGCAGAAGTTCTAGTTACGTTCCCTTCCCGTTTACCACATTTGGCGCCCAACGTGGACCGGCTGTCGTGATGACTAAGAGAGAGGTCTTGAAACTGGAAGACAACACTAAGACGGCAGAAGAGAAGGAAGCCGAGCTGCTAGTGACTCCCCTAGTCAGTGTCCCGCACGCGGCTCTCTTTGGCTTTCATGGGGAAAGCCACCGTCACTTTAGATTTCCCAGGACATTCAGCCCCGACTGTTAGGGAGAGCGCGGACTCAAGCTGTCAGGGAGAGAGAAGGAAAGGCAAGAAGACACCCAGTCCCTGAAGTTTGTCTTTTCGAATTCAAATTACTTAGGGAGAGAATTCAATAACCTTTCAAAAATATTAACCACAGAGGAAAAAGGAAAATGAGGGGAATGATGAAGGGTGGAAGAAAGACAGGAAAAGAGCAGCTGCGAGATGGGAGTTCCTCGGGACTCTTATCTAATGAAGTATTAAACACCAAGGAATGGGAGAGACAGACAGAGAGAGAGACAGACACACATACAGAAAGAGAGAGAACTTAAAATATATAACACAAGACTATCTTGAATATTATTGGATCATAATTGTTATAAGACTTGAGAGATTTCATCTACTATACCGAACTCTAAATTACTTTACCTATAAAACAGTTTAATGTCATTTGCCTACTTCAGAGAGTTGCTCCACAGTTTAAATTAGAGAATGTTCTACATTTTTCATGGAAAAAAAAAAAACACAATAGATTTATTTTTCAGGGGATTCAGAATATATTTTCCATTTTTTAAAATTTCATTTTTCCCTTATGTAGTTCTATCTTCTCTGCTAACGGAGGTAAATATAATGAGTTATCAGAGGTTCTGCCTAGTCAAACAAGGGGCTCCCTGTGACCCCAGCTAGGCCCAAAAGGCTCTGTCCTTTACATTTATATGTTCTTGGAGACCCTAAGAGGCTAGAATGGAGTTTTCTTCCATCGTGACCAAGTCATTATTTTCAGATCGTCCCGTCTGGGGGTCCTGTTTGCAGGATCTTGCTTCTGTTGCTAAGGTAGCCTTGGTTCTTGCTAAGCTCCTGGGCTGCCTCTCCAAGTTTCTGATGATTGCAAGAGCTCCCAATATCATTTCATTAAAAGTTCTTCTAAGTTAATCAAAATCAGTAGCTCAAGCAACCACAATAGATATGTTACTATACATTATATAAATATTGTTATTGCTACTGTTACTAACAGTAGTAAAATCTATACATTGGTTTGTCATTTTGGACTGAAAGAGCCAAGGCTTAATTAGAAAAATAAATGAAGAGATCAAGTTCATGTCATTCCCTGAATCCCTGGCAACATTTTCAACTTATTTGTCTTCCAGGGACAATCAATTCCAATCGATGTTATGATCCATCTCCAGAAAGCTCTCAGCAACAATTTTAAGACACCTTTCTACAGCTCTAAATTTGCCGAATCTGTCACAGTAAATCTGACCCGGGGCCATTAAGAAACAGTAGCCGAGGGAAGGCAGTTTAGGAACGTGAGTGGAGAGGGAAAAATCGCAGATAAAAAGATAAATTAGCAACCTGAAGGAGCCTTGGCCTCCAGCGGAGCCTCCGTGCTCATTTATATTGCAGGAGGCTCAGCTGTCACCCTCCACCGCAGCCTGCAGCAGCACACGAGGCTCCTTCGCAATTGCAGCCATCAGCTTTGATAACTAATATCCACATTAAAAGCCTCTCGACCGCACACTGCATTAAGAGAACGCTAATGTGCCGGGCTCCTGACTGTCTCCCACTCTGTCCCCTAGAACGAGGAGGAGCCGTCTGGAAACCACGAAATGTTCTCTCACCGTAACGGAAAGGAAGTGAGGGCGCAAGGAAAACGACCGGACCAAGGAGCCCGAGCGCCAATCGCCGCGGGCAAGTGCGGGGCTCTGGCGGCCGCCGCGCTCCCTTCTCCCCCAGGAAGATGGAGAATGGTCACCTTAGCGCATCAGCCGCTTGTTCGACTCCTCCACACCTTCAGATAATCCCCCAACTTCTTCCTTCCTTTTACTTAATTTGTCTGTTATTAATTGGCTTTTCCGAACTCTTGGGAATTTTTCTCCAGCTTCCCATTCCCTGTGGAAGCCTGTCGAATCTTCTGAGTTGTCTCACTAATCACTGTAGGAGAACTGCCAAGAAATAATAAAAATGATAAACTAGACAAGCGGCAAAGTAAGTGGTCTCCGGTCCCTCCTCGCTAACTCATCACCAGCTTGGTGACTCAAAGTCAACTCTGGCTCCCTGACTTTATCATTAAGGAGGAGCCTCGGTTGTATTGCTCTGATTGCCTGGTCGCCTGTTTCTGCGACAGGTCACAAAGAACCCTTCCTCAATGGTAACCTTCTTCTGGGGGGGGTCGGACCACCCCAACCAAGAAATTTTAGTTGGATACTTTGATCTCCTCATCGGCTGCCTGAGGCGACACCACTCCAAATGCTGTCGCCCAACCCAGCAATCATTAGAACACCTTAAAAATACAAGAGAAGAGTAAAAGTGAGGCCCCAAGTCCAAAGGCCCATCAGGGAAGAGAGGGGGACCATTGGTGAACTTCTGTGGGTCTCAGTTCTCCCCATGACTCGGTTTTCAACACCACCGGCAAAGCAGATCACACACCTTGGGGCCACAAACTTTGGGAAATGCTGTGAGGTGTGAAATCATTTGCATCAACTATGAACTGTTTTGCTAGGAAGGTTTGCTAATGCTTTAACCTCTATTAAGCTTCTGAGCTACCAATTAAAAGCACCAACTCTTAGGAGCAGCTGACACAGCAGAATGGGCCACCTGCCACCTCAGCAGGGCCACACACGTGTCCATGGGTACCTGCCGCATGCTGCGGGGTCCTGGCCATTCCTAAGGGAACCTTATCATAAGCACTTTCTAGTAACTTACCTTTCCCAAGCTCTATCTGAAAGGCTGTGGGGCCTAAGCTCTCATCTACAGTGGAACTGTCTGAGCATAGGATCTCTGTGTATTTGTAGCCTCCAAGTAAGCACTTCATATTTTCAGTCCCAGGAGACAAGGATACTAATGCTACCAACTGCTGTTCATGGAAATAATGAAGTTAATGACTGTTATGATAGCACAGTTTTTCTGAAAGGAAAACATAACTGAACCCACAACGTAAACTTGATAGACGGAGCAAAGAGAGATGGCCGCTGCTGTCTTCATTACTCATTGTGACCGTCCCACCAACATTTCTGCAGTTCTGTCAACCCGCGCCTTATGCCACATGGCAGGTGTGCTAAAATGAAGAAATGTCAGCCCCGCCATCAAGAACAATACAACCCAGTGGTGAAATCGCACATGTGCAGGGGCCTGACCTTAAACCTCCTCCAAGATCAAAGCATTTCTGAAGAGGGAGGAAGGGATTTCAGAAAGGCCACTGGAAAATTTAAATTTGCTAAACTGCAGCAAAGGGTAAGCACGAAAGCTGCAAAGGATTTTCTAGGAGGAGCTGGTCGCACTCTTGGTGTTTAGGACTGAGAACACGAAGGAAAAGACACAGGGAGAGTCACGAGCCCCAAACATGCATCTTTCTACCTCTTCTTTTTCCCATTTTCCAAACATGAGGGGTGGGCAGGAGAGGGAGGAGGAGGAGGAGGAGGAGGAGGAGGAGGAAGAGGAGGAGGAAGAGGAGGAGGAGGAGGAGGAGCTGAGACTGTTGTGCTTGCCCGTGGTGGAGCCCAGCAAGCCTCCCACCTCTCATCATGGAAGCTGTGACTTCCTGTTTTAAAAACTGTCCTTGGACTTCATGAAGATGCCTTTGCTGTCACTGAGCTGAGATCTCAATTGCTCCCAACTGAGTGAACTGGATTCTTCTCATCCTTGTTGTGGTAGTTTTGGGGTGCATTGGGTAGGCCTGCATTTCCATGCTTCATCTGTGGCTATGCACCCCACAGCCTAACAGATTAGAGGATACTACCTCCTAACTGGGGGGATTACTGCCAGTAAATGCTGCTGACTCCAGCGGTTTCCTTGTTCTAATTGCTCCCTCAGTGGTCCACCTAATTTCATGTTGTCAGCATGATCTCGAGCCCCTTTCGAGATGGCCACTGCCTCCACAGAGTCCCTCTGTGCCTCCCGCTGCCAGCCAGTGGGGACTCTGAATCTGGCCTCGCTCCACTCTTCCAGGTGGACCTTCTCTTCTCTCTCTTTTCTTTCTAAACCTTAGCCAGACACTAAACAGAACTTCTCCAATTCCATGTGTGCAACTCAGGTTTTAGCCTCTGGATTTTGTGTTATTCCACTGATGGGGAAATAACTTCTCATCTCCTACCCTTCCAGTCCCAGCCGTGCTCCAAGGTTTTTTTTTCAAACATAATACTGCCACAGAAAGCTCTCACTGGTGCCTCAAAGATTAATTCAAAAGGGATCAACACCAGTGGGAAATGTGCAAAGTACTAGTCATGATACTTAATGTTTAAATAGCAACTATTAAGAAATCTGTCTCATAGTGGGGATGTAACAGAAGTAGTTAAAGCATGAATTTATTCAGTAAATACAATTGCTGTAGCTATGAGATGCCAAGCATCCACAAAGTTATCATTTTTAAAAGTCAAAATGCAATTTCTCTCATTTATTTTTTTATTTGGGTCATGGTAGAAGAAATATAACCCATTTTCTGTCCGGAGTTGGAAACACATATGCTCTTCAATTTAATAACCTCATTATCGGTAGCATTTCAAAGAAGAAAAAGAGCACCATGACAGTTTGAGGGTAATAAGGTAATTTGGAAATAGAAAAACCCAAGAATATAGTCATTGTGGGTAACGTCTCATAAAGTTAGGGCTGGAAAAATCCAGTGACTACCCAAACTGGCCCAGACCACTGACTGAAGAAGTCATAAAACCTTTTTCCTTATCTCTGGCATGAGAGCCAGGGCACTGACAGTAATTACTGCTGAAAACACAGCTAAAGAGCTCATCCAGTTCTGCCACCCACACGATGCGGGCAATGCAATCACCAACCCACACCCTTGTTGGGAGCTGCTCAGGGTCCTGGGGATTAGTCTTGACGCAGGGGTTGATGACCTGGAGGACTTGGTGCATCCAGATCAAAAAAACATTTAAGAGAACTTCTCAACTCTCTCTGCAGGCTCTATCCACAGCAACAGCACACCGACTTCATTAATTTTGTTTACATTTCTGAGTAGGACTTTTGGGTTTTATTTTTGTAGGCCTAATAAACATAAGGCAAGTGCTCTACCTTGGAGCTATATCCCTACCTTCTAAGATATTATTTTAAAAATTTAAGTGTGGCTAAAATAATTAACTCAAACATCCCAACTCTCACTTTCTATTGAAAAATCCAATGCTTCGAAATATAAGGTTACCCAGAGGGTGTGGCAGAGAAGTATCCAAACAGTCATGGTTTATTTCCATATTTCAAAATACTCCTCAAAGAAGTCTAGAGAGGGCCGGGGATTTAGCTCAATGGTTCTGGCGCCTGTCTTGCAAGCGCAAGGACCCGGGTTTGATCCCTGGTAACCACATACCTATACTGGGTGTGGAGACTCACACCCAGCAGCAACCAGTACCACATGCCACAGTGCCGGGCGTGGTGGCTCACGCCTGTAATCTCAGCACTCAGGAGGCAGAGGCAGGAGGATTGCTGTGATGAGTTGGAGGCTGAGCTCAGGGCCAGCCTAAACTCCAAAGCGAGACCCTGTCTCAAAAAACCTAAAAAAAAAAAGAAGTCTAGAGAAGAAATTAATACATGGGCAGGTGACTGGCCAGATGCTTTTATGTTATGGACATTCAATCCAGTGCACCTGTGATTCGTGGACATAAAAATGGATCAAGTGTCAGAAATCCTGGGACAAGTGTCAGTTCTGCTATTTCCTACTATCAGAGAGAATTTGGGGCAGTTTAACTTCTTTCGACTTCAGTTACTTCATCAACAGAAAAGAGTTACTAGCTGCCCCCATCATCACCGTCAGGCACAAAGGCTCTGTTGTTTGCAAATTTCCAGATGCACTTTTAGTACCTGAATTATTGATAGGTAATAACTAATAATTCCGTGATACAACAAAGACCTTAACCAAGAAATAATGTTTTTGATCAAACAGTACTTGAATAATAATGCATAACTAATTAAACCAGTGAGCTAACCTAGACACTTCTGACAGCTTGCGTGCTAACTGTTCACCAGTGTCTTCCTGTCCTCGCCTCCGGAGTGCTGGGGACTGAGCGAGCCAAGCGCACCTCCCTGCTGTCTGGTTCTGGCTGAGCTGGGCTGATGAGAGACCCGACAGGAGACCAGCAGGAAGGGGGGAGGAGGAAGACGGCAGGGAGGCTTTTCTCCTGCTCCTTCCTGCTCGGCTTGCAGGTCCAGTGAGTGACACTTCCCACCGCACGTGAACCTCGCTTGATTCTTTGCAATTTCTGTCCTCCTGGCCCTGCACAGTAACCTTCTCCTAGTCACAGACATCTTCACGGCCCTCATTGTTCGTTGCCTTACCCTCACCCATGCTCTGTGAATAGACCTTTGTCAAATGCTACATGAACCCTCGGCTGGGTGTGCTTTATGTCCTCAGGTAAAAAACACCCACTGCCTGGCCATCTTCAAGTCCTGTGACCTTCAAAGACCGGTAAGTTTGGCGCTATGCTGGACGCATCGGCAAGGAGGAGCAGTGGCGAAGTGAGAGCGGTGCAGTTCTGCACCCTCCCCTGGCACGCAGTGACCCACCGCATCTTCATGCTGGCAGAGCACGCGGAGCCTGCGAAGCAGCTTGGAGAGTTTGAAAAGAGAGTCACTTAAGCTCAAAGCTCTATACGTCTCAAAAACAAAACGAAAAAGTCTTTAGCTGGCTTGACCTCGGTTCACCTCGCCAGGGCTGTGTGGTAAGGCTGGGGCTGGGTGCACACAGCTCAGGGCCCTGGCCGGTCCAGAGCGAGCGGGGCAAATTGGTGGCCGTGCTTCCGCCAAGAGGCTGGCCTCTCCCTCAGCCCTGCCATCCCTGCGGCTGCTGTGAGTCGCTCCAGTCCCCTTTCCTTCCCTCTCTCGATAACCATGAACTGGCTAGTTTGAAAGTGAAAACATCAAGTTCTGTCCCTGGCAAACAGCTGATGCTTTGAGACAGTAGCAGAGTCTTAGGAGAGCAGACTCCTGAGCCAGGTGCTTCACCCGGCCCGGTGCTGTGGCACACTTCTCTTAAAGTAGTGGAGTGTGTGCAGATAGTGACTGGCTAGAGACCTTCACCTGGACCCACAAAAGTCCTGCACGGAGCCTTAGGCAGAGCTGACTCTACGGGGAGCTGGCCGCTGCCCTGCGTGAACCCCCAAAGCCAGTTTACTGCAGAGGTCCAGCCCTCTTGAATGAACTCAGAATAATTTTTTCTAATTGTTTTCATAAAATATACTGTGTCAGTCTGGATACTTTAGCGAAACAGAAACAATCCGGAACAAGGCCCAGCAGGATGGGCGAAAGCAAATTTCTTTGCTCAAACCACCAATTAAAACATTTCTGGGTTCCAGAAACAACCACAGACACACCCAAAATAGTATCGGGTCAAGTATCAGGGCACTTGGAGCTAAAGTGACACAAAACCGATTACCAGTTATGCAGGGCGGGTGCTCCTTGTCTGAAGTGCTTGAGACCAGAAGGATTCCGGATGCTGTTTTTTCCAAATATAGAATGTTTGCATAGACTGTACTGGATTTAAGGATTTCTAGATTTCTGATTCTCAGAATAGGGCTGCTCAGTCTGGGGCGCGGGTGTGTGTATGTGTGTGTGCACGCGCACACGCTCAGACACCGAGGCACGCTCCCTGCTGCTCTCACAGCAGGCGTCACACTCGGCTCGGCCTCTGTCACTGCCGGCCAGGCCCTCAGGCAGGCTCTGTCCTCCCCTCACAACACGCACCTCACAAGATGAGATGCAGAGTGTGGCCTGTGTCAGCCCTTCCCTTCTCCTTCCAAGGACCAGGGCCTTGGGGCCGAGGGAAGACTAAGGAAGGAAAAGCTGTCCTCGGGAGGCCACACACCGGTTCCAGGCAGCTCCACTCTGGCCCGAGGCCCATGCTGATGCCCGGCCTGCCTTGGACCAGACGGCTATTTGTTCTGTGTTACCTGTGTTACCAGGGTCCTGCCTCTGAGGACAGCAGAGACAGGCCAGCACACGGCGCTGGCCTATAGTGGGCCCACCTCTGCCTTCACACAGTGGTAGAGAGGACAGTGTCACTAGACCAGAAGTCACCTGCCCGGCCAGCTTCCCGCTCACAGCTCCCACAAGCGTCATGTGAACCTTCACCACGTGGCATGTACAGAGCTGCCAGGGCTGCTTCCTCCCAGCAAAGCACCGGCTTCTGGGCAGGGCGCTCCTGCTGACTTCCGTCCCCCGTGTGTCTCAGCCCTGGGGTTCTGTCCTATGCACCATCACAGAAAAGTCATATTTGTCACTGGCTGTCAAAACCAGCTGCCTCTGGAGTGAAAAAGGTTTAAGGTAAACCATCCTATGGACCTGTCACCGTGACCTGTCAAGAGACGTCACTGAGGCTTTTTGTCTGCATCTTCCTACTGTCTGTACTGAATTTCCACCTGTGGGCTCAGCCTGCCTGTCAAAACACCTCCTTACTTCTCACCGTACCTCCCTCACCTGCCACAGCAAGTTCCTGCTGCCTATAACTACAGTCCAGACTTTCCTCTTCCAGCCTTACCCAGTGTGGTTCATGCTTCTGGCTCCTGTCTACCTGCAGAGGCCAGGCTCCCTCTGACATTGGCTCCCTCTGGCCGGTCATGCTAGGAGACCCGCAGTTGTCTTGGCTAGTCTTCCACTGCAGATCACTGCGGATTCTGAGTGTGTCATAGTGCAGGGTAGGAAGTTAGCACAAGTCTGGAGTGATCTGACATTATCCAGACCTCTGCAGGGTCCTGGTTCCACACTTGCAACATGGGGCAAATGATCTCCCTGATCTACAGTCTTGAGCTATGAAACTTGATGATGTTGATTCTCAGACAAAGCATCAGATACAAGACACTACTGATTTTTAAGACATTTCTGAGACAGCAAAATTTAAAATAAACGCTTATCTCAGAGGCAGTACAGTGACCCACGTGTAAGCTACCAGCTCCATCCTCAGCAAGACCAAGTGCCAGGCTGGCAGGAACTCACCCGCTCTCCTATCTCTCAGTGCCTCCAGTCTTGCCAAAGATCTCTCAAACTTACCAGAAGGAAATACAAGAAGGAAAAGGAGAGATGAAGAAAAGATATTAGAATATATTTTATTTATTTATTTTTTTTTGCCTACACTTGAGCTTTTCTTCATTTAAATTTTCAACATAGCTAGTACTAACCCTAGATCCATTGTTTCCTGGAGGAAGGAGATGATTATTCTAGTTTGGATCCAGAGGACATTCTGGGAACCAAGAAAAAAACGCATTTTCCTGTACCCCCCAGTGGATGCACCTCAGATTCACTGTCTTATTCCCAAGATCACAGCAATACCTCTTACCACAGGTATATTTAGGCAACATTTCAACTTTTTGATATTAAAATATTATTTTTTTTACATCATGCATTTATATGGATAACAGAAAGGTCTGGAATGACAAGAAGTACTAACTAATGGAAAATTTTCTTTTCTTGCTTTTTTGTCTTTTGTTTTACTATGCTGAGAACCCAAGTCCTTATGCCTGCTAGGCAACTGTTCTACCGTTGAGCTACATGTGCAGTCTATACATTAGAGAGAATCTTCTGGTGATGTTAACTAGTAAAAACTTGTTTTTTCTTAAAAATGATAGGGAATCATAGAAAGATCCTCTAGAGATACAGATGAGACCCTCAGATCAGTCGGTCTGCACTCCTAACAAGTCATTCAGAGAGGAGGCCATCAAACCGAATGAACGAGAGTGGAGGTGTCCTGAGTCCTCCCTGGGGACAGAAGCCACACGGGATCTTAAATTTTGGCCCACAGTAAATTATGGAACAAAACCAAATTCACGCAGGAAGCTCAGCCATACATGTAGTTTCCTTCAACCAGGAAGACAAAAAAAAAAAAAAATCCTGTCTTTAATATATAGTTGGCGATCCCTTACATAATCAAATTTCAGAAAGGAGACCCACAAAGAAAACAAAGCAAAAACTGTGTTGCATTCAAGAGATTCCTTGTAGCCCGCGGCTCTGCAATAAAAATGGCCTTGAAGCGTGGCTAAGTTTTTGTGCAAATGGGTCCCACAGATACACCGAGATCTTAGGACAAAGACATCTGTGGAACAACTGGATATCAGGTCTGGGCACCAAAAGTTCCATTTAAGTGTTCTTCGGCTTCGTAGGGAACACGTTGAAAGGAACTGCAGGGTTCGAGGTCTTTATCTTGCTGTCTGGAAGAAAACACCTGCAAAGGTGCTCCCTGTTAGAACAGCAAAATTGGGTGGAAGAAAAAGAACTCAAAGTGCTTGGCCCGGGTGGGGGCGCTCGTTTCTCCTGTGCCCTGAAGTCAGCCAGCTCCTCAGCAGGAGACCTCCCAGAGGGGCTTCACGGTGCTCAATGAAAGACTGTGGGAAAAACCAGCTAATGAATCGGGTCTGAGGTCCAAGGGCAAAAATCAATGGGCAGAACCTAACTGGGAAAGAGGTAAGACAGAACAAAGAGAAAGAACACAAAGTCCAGATCTGCGGAACAGGACATGATTGAGCCTGTGCCAAGAAAGAGGATCAGAGTCCATCGGGCCTCCACAGATTCTGGAGACATGCACAGACACAGGGGCCCGCGGTCCCACTTCCCTCTGCATGACTGAGAGGCTCCGAGAAGGACCCAGAGCGAGACAGGGTCGTGTTGCTGTCTGTGTTGTGGGGAGACTGGCTGGGACTTCACTTCTGGCCTTGGTAGCAAGTGCACTCAGTGAAAACCAAAGTGTTGGCAGAGCCTGGGCTGTGAGAGACCGCAGCCGGTCCCAGCAAGAGCACGAGGGTGGGTGCCTCTAGGACGGGTGCTGCTCTGACAAACAGGTGACAGGAGCCTAGGGTGGACCAGCATTGTGCAGGGCACGTGTGGTGTATCAGTGAGCTCTAGCGAAATGACATCGAGAGTTTATTTTCCAGTAAGGAGAAAAAACAATAAAATAACAAGGCAATTATAAAGTGTACTTGGAGTGGGGAGTGCTATAGAACAAAGGAAAAATAGTCAAGTAGAATCAGGAGTTCTAGGGAGGGAAGAAGAAATGCTGGGCTTCCTTGGGAACGTGGGGGACTCAGCCCTGCAGAAACAGGGGCCTTCCACACAGAGAAGTCAGCTTGCTCACAGCCGGGAAGGAGTGTGCCCACGTCTGGAGATAGAGGGCGCTGCAGCCAATGCGTGAGAAGGAAATCAGAGGCCAGAGAAGTGATGGCAGCCTGGGACGCCGACGCCGCTTGGGCCATGAGATGGAGACTGGAAGGTCGGGTGGTGACTGCAGACGGCTCTGTGACGTGAAACAGGAGAGGCCACGGGCCACAAGGGAAACGGAAGAGGGATTCTCCTGCCAGAGGAATCCCAGTGGCGCATGATTGCTCGTACCCCTCCTGAAAGAGGATCACCATCTCCACCTCTAAAAGCATTCACACAGCGCAGCCAGCTAACAGCTGCCACACAAAAGAGGTGGGGAAAATACCTGGAAACCAGGAATTCTCTGGAGTACTTTTGGGTAGTTCATGCCCAGGGGCAGAAGGCAAGAAGGTGTGTCAGTGTGATGCACGCAGGGACTCCAGGCTTAGACACAGCAAGGACGGAGGTTCAGGATGCCTCTTGGGGAGAAGAGCTCCCAAGGGCTGCAGGCGGGAAGTTCTAAGTGTCACGGCTGTGTCTGGGTGTCCCTCCAAAGCCTCACGTGGTCACAGGCGGGCTCATCCACAGTGGTCGGATTGAATGTGCGATGCTGGCATGGATCATGGGGCAGAACTGGGCTCGTGGAGCAGGATAAGAGCGCAAGTGCTCTGGCCCTGGGTACCCTGGGGAAGTACGAAGGAGCAGGAAGACACTGCTGGGGCTCCTTGCTTGCTTGTTTTGCTCCCGCCTGCCAGACACGAACAGTTTCTCCTCGTCCTAGCCACCTGCCTTGGTGCCAGCCGAGTGCGGACTGAAGCCCCTGCATACTGCGGACTAAATAAATCTTTCCCCCTTTAACTTTGAGTGTCAAGTATTTTGTCACAGAAATGAGAGAAAAGTAACAAAAACAATAAAGTCATCTGGAATGAAAGCATGCCCAACACCAGGGTCATTTTCTCCTGTCTGCAAAGGGCACCGCAAAGTGGGGATTAAATCTGGGGACTAATGGAAAATCCGACAAGTTACTTAGCTCTCATAAGACGTGCTTTGTTTATAAATCAAAGCTAATAAAGTATCTCTGTAGAGGGGCCGGGGAGTTAGCTCAGTGGTTCCGGCGCCTGTCTCGCAAAGCGCAAGGACCCGGGTTCGATTCCCCGGTAACCACATAACAGTACTGGGTGTGGAGACCCACACCCAGCAGCAACCAGTAGCACATGCCACAGTGCCGGGCGTGGTGGCTCACGCCTGTAATCCCAGCACTCGGGAGGCAGAGGCAGGAGGATTGTGATGTGAGTTTGAGGCTGAGCTCAGGGCCAGCCTGAACCACAAAGCGAGACCCTGTCTCCAAAAACCTTAAAAAAAGAAAAAAAAAGTATCTCCGTAGAAATATTGCTGAAGGGATTGAGTCACATGATGCATGCATAGAACCAAGGACAATATTATTCTATCATTAATGCACCTCTGTTATTCACGCTGAGACATCACATGATTATTTAACTGGCCTTAGATAGAAGTATAGTTAATCCCTCTCTAGGCAGGATGGGGTATTTGAGCGCTAGTAACTGCTGGGAATGTGGTGTGCATGGAAGTTCTCTCCTCGATTCAGTTTACTAGTGAGCCGGAAACAGCGTCCGTGGAGTGGAGACGGGAGAGCTGTCCTGGGAGCTTCAAGAGGTGACGGTGAAAAACGCGCATCCAGAATTTGAAAAGAATGGCGCTGGACGCACCGGTGATTGCCTGGAAAAGCCACGACTTGTACAGGAGGGGAGCTGGATCCACCTGGCTCGTGTGGAGACGACACATATAATCCACGGGGGACTCGGGGGAGGTGTGGCGGGCTGCTGCTCATCATGAACGGTAATCTCATCTCCCTCGTGTCAGTCAGTCGGATGCATCCCTGAGTGCTCTGTCGCCACAGGAGAGCGCTCGAGCCGTCTAGATGTCACAAGCAGAAGACAGTGGTTTCGGCCCATCGTGTACTGTGCCTCCTCCTGCCAGTCTACCACTTCCCCCAGCCACATCGGGGGCCTCCCGGAAGTTTCCTGGGTGCAGCCATGGGAAGGCCATCAAAAAAGGGACTGGACACTGGAAGGTGAGCTGTGCATAACCACTTGTGGTCTTATTATCAAGAGTAGAAGTGGACAGTCTCAAGCCAATAGCTGTGCAGCAGAGTCAGCGACAGACTGGTTTGGGATGTGACCTTCGTGGCGGTCCTGCGGCTGCCTCGCTGTCCTTGTTCCCGTTTGTTTCCGAGCCTTGGTCCAGCGCTCCTGGGGAAGGTATGAACTGCCCTCTGTGGACTATCAATCAGCTACCTACTCGATCGAAAATTGATTTTCACTGACTGGAACCCAAAAGTCTGACTGAGACAGTGATCAGTACGATTTGCACAGGAAGCAAAAAGGTCACTGACCCTAAAAGCAATGTGTTCATCAAAAGGATGAACTTCAGTACGATGGCAGTCCTCCAAATGTGTAACCGAGTACTGTGCAAACAATGTGTGCAAATGCTGGGTTTCAGAAGTTAGCTGGAGTCTGCGCTCCGTCGCATAAGGTAAGCAGTCCCTGTAGATCGTTGAAAAGAGGTGTCTTCATCTGTTTTATAATAAAGTTAACATGAAATGGCCAGAATGGAATAGAAACTCAGTAAGGAATTATTTTAATAAGCTCTCAATTAGGCTCTTGGTGCCACTGAGGAACACGATGCACAGGCTTCTTTCTGAGCAAAGCAGGGGTCAGCAAGGCCTGGCGCATGGACTGCTGTCTGACCAGAAATCACCGTCAGTTTGGAAGGTCAACCTCTGTGAGACATGCTTGGAAAAGGTCTAAGCCTCCTGAGGGGGATGGACACAAGACTCAGGATTCATAGCCCACTCATGTCACCCTGCTTCACTTGGTCCTGAGGACAGAGTCTGAGGCTGCACAGGGACAGACCATGCTCTCTAGAGTCAGGTGGTCCCACTGCCACCCACCAGCTAAAAAATAGAGGCGTGGAAGTCCCTTCTTCAAATGCCAGCAGTTCCTCTGTAAATAGAAGTAGATGGTACACCCACCTCTAGAGAACAAGCAAAGCGTGTAGCATGTTATTACTTCATAACAAGTAAATATCCTTATAAAAACACTGGCTGGACTGAGCAACTCGCTGCCCTCCAGTTTTTATTTGTGATCACCTTCCTTAAGTGGTTCCAGTGATGACAATGAACCTGTTATGCTGCAGCGTGTTCCAGGTGCCTCATACTACAATTACCAAGAAAAAGATATCTTCGAAAAGAGATGATTCCCAGTTTTCCCTGACAATGAACCTGAATAGTTATCCCAGGAGAATTTCTAAGAGTTGAATACATATGTGTGGCACCTCTGCTTTTGGAACAGGTAGCTAGAAACAGGTTCTACCCAGATCTTGAAATTTTTGAGCATTAATTTACCCCTCTATTCCCTTATCCAGTTCAGGGTACCCACTCAACTCGGTTGTGTTAGTTGGGGGTGGTTGTTAGGCAACCAGCATCAACAACTGCCAATATCAGAGAGCTGTGCCTGTCCCTCAAGGTCCCTATATAAGGGAATTGTGATAGTTACCTATTCTTTATGAGAAAGTGACCCACAGTGACAGAAAACATGGAGGAGAGCATATTTAGAGACCATGGAGCATCAGCAGCATAGGCTAATTTATCCAGGAACCAGTTACAAGCACTAAAAAAACATAGCATGTCGCTGTGAAAATAAGAGATTTCCCTTAGGATGTATTTAAAATTAGTCTAAGTAACTGAGTCATACAAAAGACAAAGAAGTCACATTTTAACACCTAGGAAGCCACACTATTAATTGGTAAAATCAAATATAAAGAGGATAAACAAGCCAAGATCAAAGCTTATGATTTTATGCAACTCTGAAGACTTAATTTCAGGATACAAAAACATCCAAAGAGTATTTTGTAATTACAAACCAATAGAAGATGCATCCAGGAGGAATAATTACATAATTTCTGCATGGCTTTATTGTCTGAAGCTCAGAGAACTGAAATAAATAGATTCTTCTATCATTACGACTGCTGCCGCCGGCAGTGACTCACCGTTACAGCTGGCAACACAGCCCAGAGCAGTGTTTTGGTTTTCCCTCTGTGTATCATATAAAAAATTAACCAAGCTATATTTCTTCCTAACTTAAAATTGTTTTAGAATCTCCCCAACTTGATTTCATTTCTGAAGTTCTTACCAGGAACAAGGTCAGGAATAGGGTTAAGCTATTACTAAAATCAAAAAAATTCTGCATCAAAAATGGTTTTCATTTTCCTTAAAGTGCTCGTCTTTACTGGTGAGAAATTAATTTATATTTTCAGTTATGTGTGGTTCATGAATATTTACAACAACAAAATGCCATCCATATAAAGAACTGGGGTTTAGTTCCTAAATTCTGGAGACTGACTCTTTAAATCAAGTTGAGAAATATTGATATGTTTGCTGTTTCAATAAATATGATAGCAACCTCATTATAAGTCTACAAATTATTATTAAGAAAGCATGCCACAATTCTACAAGGGTAAGATAACAAAGAACATGACTATAAACAAGTTACTGTAAAACAATCAAACCTTGTATTTATGCCAATGAGAACCAAGGATTTATTAATTTTTGTCTTTTAAGTTGGGTATACTTAGTCAGTTCCACTATGATGTCTTATAACACTGGTGGCTTGAAAAGGCAATGTGACATTTCTTCTTTTGTTATGACAACACCTGGTCTTATAGTTTCTTACTAGTCTACCTTTGCAGGACATTGTGATTACCTTCCTCGGGACGAGTAGTACATGGACAACACACCTTAATGTTTTTCTCCCATCTCCTCTTCCCCCTGTTCCTTCCAATTCCTGGTCCTCGTTCCATTTGCAAAAGCTCTATTTCCATTTTTTCCTTCAATTTCTCTCTGTCTCCCCTCCCTCTCCTTTTTCCCTCCCTCCATCTCTTGTGTCCTTCTCACTTGAAAAAGTCCTCCTACTTCCTATTAATTAGCTTTTATTTGCTTTTTATTTTCTGTAAGTACAAGGTCAGGTAATCTTTCACTGCTAAGTAGGCTTAGTGTTGGATTTTTTTGTCTAAAGAAGACACAAAATAAAGTCCTACATGGACGGCCCATTATCAGCCATGCTATAATATACACTCTGGCATAGGTTACCTTCTAATCTGCCCTCAGTTTAACTTACATGTTTGAGGTCATGCCAGAGATACAAACAAAACCAGGCCCCGAGCTCCAGACACGCAAAGTCTCTGAACTTCTACACTTGAGTATATAATTATGCTCCATATCCTCTGTTCTATAACCAACCAGCTACATATGTCAAAGCTGGCCACATTCAGATAACCAGATAGAGATTACAGCTGTGCCGTTTACCAGCCTCTTTACCTGTGACAAATTACTGGAAGTACATGTTCCTGAACCAAGCTACTGCTGGTGAAATGAAGGTATGTTAATAGGTGATATGCACTTCACAGTATCCTTACTGTTATCCCACCGGAGGTCTTGTTCTTTAACAAGATTGTTCTTCAAATGATTGGAGAAGACTTTGCACGCCTAGCACGAGTGACAGTTAAGCCTAGAGGCTCTGTCTGCGCTGTGGGTCGCACAGTCACAGACATGGACACGGAGCCCTCTGCTTGCTCCTCTGAACCTGACCCATACCTGCAATCCCCAGGGATAATCTTGGTTTCTCCAAAGAAAATGAGACTAGAGAGAAGAAAGTGGAACCCAAGAGGAAACGCCCCGTATGAGAGCGCTGGGGTCCAGGCCCTTGAGGAAGAGCCAAGGTCCATGAGGAGAGAGGGACAATGTCTCACCATTTGGCGCCATTAGGTTCCACTGCTGCCCCCCATGTCCTGTCCTGGGAGGTCAGTGTTTACAAGCTGCCCATTGCTCCCCACCTTCGCCTTGTCCCTGCAATCCCTGTGTGTGTCTGGGAATCCAAGGCAGGAGGAGGGCATCACTGTGTAAATAACAGCGACCTGGAAGAACTGAGCAGTCAGCTACTTAATCCAGAAAAATACCATCAAGGCTGGACTCAAAGGAGCGAGCCTAGAGAAAAAGGAGCATTTACTAGTTAAATGACCTTTTTTTCTTTCCTTTTTCATATTCAAAACAGGAAAATTTATAACGTCATGTTTCACAGCATTGTTGGGAGAATGAAATGGAGACAGGTATGAACCAGAGCAGTAATTTGTAAAAAATAATTTCACACAGGTTAATAAATATTATACCCTGGCAAGGGTGAATAAGATTATGTAAAGATTTTAATAATGTAGCATTTGCTACCTGTTGTGGTTGCTGCCATATTATAGTTATTTGAAAAAATAAACTATGAATGAGTGTTAATGATGGAATATTAAATGGAAAATAGCAAGATTAAAAAAAACAGCAAGATTAAAAGTTTATAAAGCACATCATTTCAACAATATGAAAATACACAAGGGTAAGGAGGAAGCTAGAAGAAAAAGTATCAAAATGGTACCAGTAGTCATCTCTATAGAGGAAAGACAGGCTTAGAAAAGAGACTATTGGAAGTCTACACCTGCCCCCTGGTCTAGTGGACACAACCGCCCTCCTTCATCACCATCTCCCCCAGCTGGGCTCCGCGCACACGGCCTGCTAACCCAGGCTGGGCCGATGGGCCCCTTCTGAAAAGTTTAGGTACAGAACAGAGAGAGACAGGATTCTTAGCATAGGCACACGCCAAACTCTAAATCAGGCGCTTTTGGGTCACTCTTTCTAGACTCCCAAAGACACTGAGAACACAAGAAAGGTGTACAGTGAGCCGGGAGAGACTACAGTGAGGCCTAATGGATTCTGAGGCTCTAGGGACAGAGAAGTTGCTATCCTAACATCTTCCAAGTACCTCATTCAGTGTACAGCAGGGCTACATTTTGCTTTATTTTATTTTATTATACTTTCTACGTATCATACGAGAGATCTTGTTCTTTATATGGTTATTTTTGTAAATTTTCCACCATGGGCACACAATTATTTTATAAGCTTTTGTAGAAAGTAAAAAAAAAATTAAATATAGCTCACAAAATCAGTGAGTAGAAAAGATCTAAAACTCTAAATACAGTTATTGTGTGTCACTCAGGAAAGTGCATTTTTAATCAGGTAACAAAACAAAAGGGTTACTCAGGACTTGCTAGGAAAGAAAACCAGGGCATATCGCAGAGTGCCAGCTCCAGTTTGTCCAGAAGTCTCCACATTGCAACTCACACTAGTGACATTAGCAGCGTGTAATCCGAAGCCACAGCCTACTTGATCTCCACTTGCATTCCTACAGCTGACTACCTTCTTGTAGCACTCATGGACCATGTTCAAAAAAGCTCTTTGCAAAGAAAATATCAGAAGCAGTTTCCTTTCCTTGGCTTGCGCTCCTCGTGCGGTTCGAGCATACTCATTTCCCAGCTTAACAGCAACCTGGAAATCCTACCCAGTGGGACAGAAGTAAGATCTAGACAGAAGCACACAGCAGGAGGGTGGCCTGTTCTTTCTCTATGTCAGTTTGACAAACAATGCCAGGATAAATCTCAGGCTATTGGGAATGCTAGGTTTTGCCTGTGTATTTCTTGTTTGCTTTCCCCTTAGATCTTAATATATGTTTTGTATTGCCTTTCAAGAGCAAAAATGAATTCACACAGAATGAAAATGAGAAA
Source organism: Petromus typicus (assembly GCA_004026965.1). Classification (NCBI taxonomy): domain Eukaryota; kingdom Metazoa; phylum Chordata; class Mammalia; order Rodentia; family Petromuridae; genus Petromus; species Petromus typicus. The sequence goes on along the minus strand of PVIR01010381.1, from coordinate 14,749 downwards.
CCAAGATCCATACAGGGAAACTGTGGGAACCAAAGTCTTCTGAGATTCATATTCTCTCTCTTCAGCCCAGGAAGAGAGCGAAGCAGCAGCTCCTTGCTACGGTTTAAGGAGTAAATCCACAGAGTATCAACTCAGCGGCCGCTGTCAGCCACGCCATGGCTGAGCATTCCATTTTAAATAAGTATGAATAGCTAGTGAGTCTCCAGCTGGTCTTTTTATTCTCTCAAACAATAGGAAAGGCTGCAGCTAGCTATGGGACAGCGACATCCACAGGTTATTTTCCTTTTTGGTTGGGAGAATTAGGTTGATTTATCATCAGTTATGGCTGAAAATAAGTCTCCAGGCAGAACATAGAATTAGACACAGTCCTTTCTCAAGTTTGGAAACACACGGAGGGAAAAAAAAAACCTCCATGAGCTTCGAAAATACATTTTTCTTTCTAAATAAAGAGATCTAATTTAAGCCTTCAGTGGTAGATTCACAAATATCTGTACCTTCTAGCTCCACAGAAATTGAATTACCGAGGGCGATATCCCTATTTGGCAAATGTAAGAGGGACTGCAGTGGCAGAGGGGACCCAAACTTCAGTCTCTGAAATCTGATTTAGCAGAGACAGTTACTGGCCCTGTTTAAAGCTGCTTTGGCCTCCTCTCTTTTCTCTTTCGGGGACTTTTCTTAATTCCTAATGCCTGCTTACATTCTCAGCTGTGGTCTTTTTATTTTCGCTTTGTTTCTCTGCTTGTCATTCTTTGTAGTTCTTTTGGCTTTCTATTTAGTGACAAACTTTCTCACCGAACGGTCAGCAAGTTCTCCATGTGAGACAGACAAGCAAGGGACCGTGTCTCTAGAGCTGTCTTTGGTCCCGCACAGGGACAACAGATCTACTTAGACTCATGCTGGCCTGAGGGCCACGTCACTGCACAGTCCTAGATGTCACATGTGTTGACAGCATCCCCAAAGTGAGGCTTGAACACTCTGGGCCTTGAGGCAGCTTCTAGTGATGTCTGTCTCGTCCACTGTCCATGTAGCAAAAGGCCTCACACAGCATTTTCTCCCTTTAGAGAAGTAAATAAGGTCTGCAAAAGACAAGTGGCTGCCCAAAGGCGTCCAGTGCGCAGAAGAGCTGGCCCAGAGTTCCTGATTCGGTGCCCAGTTCTTGCCCATTCTATCTGGCCTTGCCAAGCTGTAATCAATTTATACTTTTAAAGTTATATTTTTATTTTTCAAACTTAATTCCTCAAACAGCAATGCATTCTCAGAGGTTTATAGCTTTGTATTATTATCAAGCAATCAATACTACTCTTGAAAAGAAAGCTACTAAAACGATCTATCCCAGAATTTCAGCTGCTTCTTGCAAGGGTCTCCTCGGTTCACGAAGCACACCAATGTTGTAAATCGTCTCAGCAGCCAGCTCTCACTTATGACATCGGCAGAGGATAGGAGAACAGCAGGCAGCAGAGGCAGTGAAGTCACCAAGAACCCACCAGGACCCAGCTCAGATGCACCAGGTAACATCTCCCAGTCGAGAGATGAGAAAGCTATAGCTACAGAGGATACTCTGGTCCATGGAAGAAGACCACGTCTCCCCAAGATTCCTTCTACTCACACTGTGAATGAGTCAGACAGTGTTACTGAAGGCTCTGGGCGCTGGCCAGTCAAAGGCAGCCCTGATTTTCTCTCCAACACAGGGACCTGTACCAAGGTCACAGACGCCCTTCGAAGACCTAAATGTTTCAGAGGAGCTCTGCTCTCCAGGGCCAGGCTGACGGTGCTAGGAGGTCACTCTGTCACATCTGAGTTCATCTGTTGCTGTCAGATTGCTCATTAGAAGAGATCAAAGATTCCACTCCAGGCAGTAGCTTTGCACCATGGATTATTCATCCTAGGAAACTCATTTTTAAGTAACATTTTTCCAGATAACTTTGGTGAACAACAGAAATGCTCCTGGAAAGGCAGGCACAAATCAATGTTTGGTTTAATTTTATTAAATTCACAACTAATTATGATTCCCATAAAATCATTAATAGTAACAACTGTAAGTTATACGGAATTCAACAGTTGACTAAATATTTTCCTATATATGTCCCTTAATTCTCACAAGCAATCCTTCAATTAAATTCAAAAAGCAAAGGAGCATTAGTCTGTGTTATGAATTGGGGTAGGCCCTGGAGATAATCAATAAGAAGTGGTCTTTAACCTCATAAAGGACTTACTATTTTTATAACTGTTACCTTTTGTATATAGGTAAGCAAAGCTCAGAGGTGAGAATACCATTGCTCACTGAGTCGGTTTATATTCCACTCTGAAAGTAGGATTGGCCTCAAACATCACCCGTGAGCTTCCGCTTGGCATGAGATTTCACACTGAGAGGAAAGTAGTTGTAGGCATATTTTTAAAAATTTCTTATCTAAATTTATTAGCTTCTTACTCATAACTTGTAAGTTTAGAACTTTTAAGGAAATGTGTACCTTTGCTATCTCTCTTGTGTTAACGCAATGCTGTATATTTATATTAAAGAAAAGTTACCATCATACATTTGTTTAACCAGAAACAGGATCCAGGCTCCTGCGTTCATGTAATGTATTCAACTATGCAACCTTAGGGCATTATAGCTAAGCACACTCTGATGTATTATTCTGTGTCTCACGGCTGAGAGGATGAAGACTATGCAAAGGGAAGGTTATTAAGGAGTTGGAAAAAAAGAAAAAAGAGTTTGAAGGCATTTGACTTCCAGATGAGAGGTGGACAGGGTTTTCACCACCGTCTTCACGTCCATGAGAAGTTATTGTACCACTGTGTTTTTTACATGTCTGAAGACAGAAGCCAATGAGTCTAAACTGCTGCCCCTGGGGATTCAGTTAGTGAAAAGTGATCTGTTGCCAGGTAAGTCATTTACTGGGACAAGATTCCAAGAGAAGTTGTGGAATCTTCTTCAGAAAACTGAACTTCTCATCTCTTTTTATGGTCTGAAGGTGCCATGGCCCTCGTTGGAATAATAAACTGAATGGCTTCTGTAACGTGTTAGGTTTCATAACTTCTTACTGTGATTTCAGCCACGAAAAGCGTTTTTCAAGGTGCACCTACAGCACAGAGGCGGAAACCTCGATTCAGTCTTTTCCCCCTAGGATCTGCTGCCATCATCCTTAACAGAGCTTTGGTCACTGTTTCCAGTGAGCAAAAGGTCAGTGTGGGGAAGAGCTCACGTTTTGAGAATTGTTGTCTCGTTTACTCACAACGTTTCCTAGTAACCTGGGCCTCTGAAAGCCTGGGGGAAATGACAACTTCAGGATTCTAGACTGTTGTTTCTCTAGTGAGGACTCTGCCCAGTTTCAGGCTTGTTCTCACCAACTGAAGCAGACCCTGGTCGCTGAGCTCAGGAAGTGAATGGAATGAGAAGGGTCACACCGCGCTGAGAATATGAAATCGAGATTAGAATTTCAGCGTTTTGTCTCCAAGAGTGATCGCTTCATAGGACATAGTTTTCATTTTTTAGGATCCAAAGAAAAGGCAATTTGAAAAAAAATTGTGTTTGATGTGTAAGAGATTAGACAAGCAGCTCAGAATTCCTTGAAGTCCCGGCTCACGCTCCAAATTATGAACACAAACTCAGGAACGTTCCCCCTCTGACAAATACATGTGAGCATCACTTCATTAATACATATTCACTAGATCTTAGCTTTGTGTACAAATATAGTCTATGCCTTTCCTCCTGAGTTTGAAATATGTTAACTATCAATTTTCCTTACGTGTTATAAGTCAGTGGCAGGAGCTGTGTTAACCTTGGCTTGCTCAAGTCTTAATCATCTTAACTTTGCATAAGCGATAACTTTTTGTCTCTTCATCTGCAAAGTGGGAAGTTGCATATCCACCTGGATTTGAGAAGCTGGTCTACTTTCAGGGCTTAGCACAGCGTTAATGCTCATCAAACTCTAGTCAGGCGGCTGCTGTTATCGCTGCCACACAACTCCACACACAGAAGTTTAACCAGTGTGACAAGGAGAGAGACGGCCTTTTTATCAGGCATCAGGAACAAACTGAGTTCACAAGAACACCGATTTCCTGTATTTCCTGAGCATGTACCATCAGAGACTCTGTCAGCTGTAGATGTAAATGCAAAGGAAGCTGTCTGCTCCTCAAGGGTTTTCTGGGCCCATGGTGAAGGAGTTGTCAGAACAGATAAGCACAGTACAATGTGGAAAAGCAAATAGCAAAAACAGTCACTAGGGGAGAAGAGACAAGAGAACGGGGAGGGGGTGGGTGGGACTGGGCGGGGACTGTGGACAGCACAGCCCACTTGAAATTCTAAACCGAAGAATAAGGGATCATGGTCACTAAGCTTTTTTTTTTTTCAACTAAAATTTTATTGATAAAAAGAGGTCACTGATCAAATTAGCAACTTATCTGATTAGGAAGAAAAACTCACAAGAGTCTCCAAAGAGAGAGAGAGAGAGAGAGAGACAGACAGACAGACAGACAGAGAGGTTATTTTGGGCACTAAACCTTACATATACACGTAACATTTACCACATAATCCTTTTTCATAATCCTTTTCCAATTTGCATGTAGGAGGCAGATAACTAAATATAAGAAGATCTTTTGTCCTCTTTTTTTTTTTTTTTTACTAACAGGACTTCTCAAAGACAGTTATCCAGATAAGGCTCCCAGTGCAAATTCTCATGCTTATCTTGACAAAAGCTACACAGATAAAGAAAGTCACTGTTGATTTCCCAATGCTTTTATTGACTGGACATTAATCTGATCATGTGGCTCATATTTGCTTCAGTGTGAAATAAGGTTTTAATTTTTGCTAAATTTCAAATAAAAGTGTTACTTATAAGAGGGCCAGCAGATCAGCCTTTTAAATACATCCAGAAACTTTCTGATGTATCGGAGAAACCACATTGACAAACTCAAAGAAGATGGTGAGATGTTTCAGGCATTGAATGTTTCTGAAGATTTCACTCACAAAACCTGCCAACCCACAGGGCATTTTCTCCAGACCAGAATCTTCTCTTCATTAGGCAGTGCACATCAGATGCGAGTGTTAGGTGTTCCCTATACAAGATAGAAGTGCTCTGCACAGTCCATATTAGGTGAGGATATGAGCAGACATGACAGCAGCATAAAGATACATGCATATGGGAAGGTAAACGCTAAGCCACACGGCTACGACATAACTTTCCTGAGATTACCGAAACACGCGATCAATACAAACACATTTCAATTATTTGTCTTCAGATAAGTAAAAAAGAAACAGTTTTCCAGACTAAACACTGAAAGACTGTTTTGTCACAGTAAAAACACACTCAAATCAACCGTCTCCAGCTACGATGGTAATATTTATGTAGTGCTTGCTTCCCGCTCTGCCAAACTTCCTCTGTTCCTCCTCTGATTTGGGCCTCCCCGGCCCCACCCAGCAAGCTACACTGGAGAGTACGAGTGTTCTCAGCTAAGGGTTGGGGTGGGTGCGCTCAAGCTGAGAAACTCTCAGTCCAGCCCTGAAGAGCCGGCTAAGTGCTGTTGGTTCTACACCTTGGCATTGGATGTGTTAGTCCTCTCCTTCCCATTTTTCCTTATGAAATGAAAGAGCTATGAAAACATAGGGTTTTATCAGCCTTTGATTGCAATATTCTCAGAGCCAGAAGAGGATGTGGCAGGTATTTGATGCTCAGTAAAAACATCTAAACAAATGAATAGGTTCCCCTATTCCAACTGGGTTCTGTGTCCTCAGCCCTCCCCATCCTGCCCCTACACCCCTGGGAGCACTGGCAGCAGGCGCTGGGTTTCTTTTCTCTGCTACTCCTTATACATGGCTGCGTAACAATTACCTGAGGCACAGATTTGTTTTATCTGCAGCAGCTCTTATTAGACAGTCCTCACTGAGGTTTCAGAAGAGCCATTAATGACTCTGACCTACCTTCCACCGGATCCAAACCTTCACTTTCAACACAGTACTCCACGTGACTTGGGTTGGCCCTCAGAGTGGCTATCTTGCCAGTGGAGTTTGTGTGCATGTGAAGTCCTTGCCCTCTTACCACTAAAGGGTGCCACCCTTAAATATTTCTCTGCAATGTGCCCGCATGCCAAGCTCCTTCGTCTACTCTTTGGTCTCGAGCATCTTTGGCCTCTGCCTTGCGATACAGTGACATGTGGACCCACACTGTTTCCCCAGCTCTTGAGTTCCTGCACTCCCACACTTACATCTCCCTTACCTTTCACCCTGAGTTCCCACCACACATAACAAATGGTCAGTGCACAGGTGCTCACCTGAAGTGATTGCAAAAACTAGAACACAGTATTGGATAAAATGGCGACACTTCAATTATCCACTGGGAAAGTGAAAATCATAATGGTTTATAAACTTAAAGGAGTACAAAGTCCAGTTAAGTCTGAATCCCTTGAAGTGTAATGCAGAAAGGAAAGCTACCTGGTTCTCATGAGTTGCTTCCTGCCATTTCTGGTGGAGGATGAGGAAAGGGGGAAAGACAGCGTTCTCCTTCCCCAGCGGCCAACTTGCCCCACAGACGGAGAATGACCACATGGACCTCAGTGCTCAGCCTAATTACTACAATGCTAGATCACAGGATTTAGGGAAGGTTCAATAAGTTTTTTAGGTTTAAAGTTCATCATATATTCCACGTATTATGTTGATCAAGAAGCTTTAAAAATAACAGATCTAACAAACTCTCTTCTGGAAAATGTGTTCTATCACCTATCCTGAGGCCCTGCATGTGGGACTCTGGAAAAGGCTGAGATGAGATGAGGAGGGGGAGGGGACGGCAGTGGGCCGAGTCTTCTCTTCAGATGCTCCCGATGAGGGAGAAAGTGGGACATGGCTTACAGTATCCGAGAGCCCGGACAAACGTGGCCCCGGGTGAGGAGATCAGGTTCAGAAGGGCTAACACAACTCCTGGTCCCTGTCTGAGGCCACCCCACATTTCTGGCAGCCGATGAGATCCCTTTTCTTTCTTTTTTAATCCAGAGAAGGGAGAACATCTGCCCAGGATGTGAGGGAACACAGCAGCCACCTCTTTGGAGCGAGCGCAGGGTTATGAATCAGGGCTTTTGTGTTTCTTCTCTGCATTTATGTGCAGGTTGACTAGACACCCCGGGCTGGTTTGAAACCTCCCGATGACGTCAATGAGGCCGAGAAATTGGAGCAGAGAGACAGCTGCAAGGCACAGAGTCTCCTGAGGTTTTGTTCTTTTCTCCCAGGCTGACACCCGAGACAGATATTATCAATCAAGCCCTCCTGGCTCGGCACCAAATCAAAAGCACTGCATCACTCCAGGCAGTGAACACTGCAATTACAGGATCAGTGCAGCTTCTCCCTAGGAATATTCTGTTCATGACAATTAATAATGCAATTAAAACTGAATTAACCAAGAGGATGATTACTAAAAATTTAATTTAAATATGGGAGCAAATTTTAATGTTTCATGTGCCAAATAATTAAAGGTCACTTTCTACGTTTATTTTATATAAAAATTCAAAACAGCCAAAATGCTTCCTTTTCCAAAAGCATGAATCCAAGCCATGATAAACTTAAACAGTGGCCAAGAAATGTACAATAAAAAATAAAGGCATGCATGTAACAGTTTTATTCTCATTTTTGGAAGCAAATGACAGCAGCAATGACAGGAACGGTCCTGTGACAACTGACAGGAAGGAAACTAGTCTTCTGTGAATTCACATTTTTATTCAAAACATCCACATAAAACCAAGAAGAAAGCAGAGCCAACATTTTTTGTTTGCTAAATACACATATTATTTACTGACTTTTCAAGCTCTCTTCACAAGATTAGCCTTACTTGCTTCAGTCTATAATAGCATATTGGGCTTTGAAAAAATATAGCACTTAATCTAATGACATAGTTTTGAAGGCAAAGTCTCCACTCTGACTCCTTTTCTTTGTCTGATCTTTTAAAAAGGTAACTTTAAAGACTAAGGACACCCAAGGCCAATCATAACAAGTCTCACTCATAAACAGCCTGAAGGTTTCCTTTGGTTTGTTTGTCGCTTGCAATGTTAGTTACCTGGGAGATGTAGGCCCACCTTCCCACAGGAAGCAAGATCTGAACGCAGCGCAGTCTGGGTACCCAGCCTTCCAGACTGCTTGTTGTCCAGCAGTGCCAGAGCCAGACTAAGGGTGAAGTGGAATAGAAAGAGAGGGAGGCAGATATAGAAGAAAGCATTAGCATCAATCTCAAGGTTATGTAGCCAAACCAAACACGATCTAAAGCCAGGGAGTCCAGAAAGTCAAACAGGCCAAAGACAAGAAACAAAGAACATAGTATTGTTCAGCACATGTCACCCATGAGACACCACCGGCTCTTCCCGTGCCATCTCCTCAACTAGTATTATGTGTGACGGCCATCTCTCTGACTTAGTAACAAATGCCAAAAATGTGAAAGGCCAGGATACAGGAGACTTAGTCTTGCAAAGAGGAACAAACAAGGGAACATGTGTTTAAATGTCAGTGCTAGGAGTTTAGGTTAACTAGAATAACAAACTTCTTGCCAATCCCACCATGTTTATCCAAGGTAGGGATCTAAAGCGCACCCTGTAAAATTACAACAAGTCTCTTTTCTCTCCTCCATGCTGTGTAACAGACAACAATCAAGTGTAAAGCAACCAACAGTTTGTGCAGCGCATACAAGACTGAGATTCTTCACTCATTTGGCCCTGAACCGGGCTCACTGTTTCCTTCCTAGCACAATGGCATCGATGTGGGCACTGGCACATGGACGGGAAAGATGAATCTGTGCAGCCCCTCTCTGAGGAGGCACAAGTCCTTGAATGACTTTGCATAAGTACAGGATGAAACGAAAGGGCACAGGGACAGAACTCTAAATGTGATAGTTATTATTTTTAGGTGTTGGCTTTTTTTAAAAAGTGCATTATTATGCTTCAGCCCAAGTACTGTTCTAGAAATGAGCGCGTGCACACACACACACACACGCACACACACACACACACACACACACACACACACACACACACACCATCCACAGTAGCAGCATGGGAGTCAGCCGCCAGCGCTATCCCCACCAGCAAAGTAAGCCAGACGTAGTGGTGCCTATTTGTAATCCCAGAACTTGGAAGCTGAGGCAGGAGGACTACGTGGAATTAAAAGCCAGCCTAGGTACACAGTGAACTCCAGGCCAATCTGAACTGCATAGTGAGACCATGAAAAAGCAAAGCAGGCCCTCCTTACTCAGCTGTGAGTTCCAAGAGTAACAACTACTGGTTCTTCATTCCTCTCCCTTCCAGCATGCCACGCAAGCCATGCTGCTCTTGACAAATGTTGAGTGAAACATCGAATATTCATTTTTACTCTCCTGATCCATGTTGTCAAGGGATTTGAGCAACTATTTTGTGGAAAGGACTCAGAGGTGGATCTTCAGAGGAACTCCTGACCATTTGGAACTCACTTCCATCCCCCATTCCGACCTTCTTTCCCTGCAGGCAAAGGTGTCGGACAGATTGCAGAAGAGGAAGGTGCTGAGAAGCCCAGAATTGGCTTGCGGTCCTTTTTCCTGAGGACTCCTGTGCTTACGAGAAATGTGCAGTCCATCACATCAGTCCAGAAATGGCAGTGAGCCAGAGCAAGGGCCCGTATGCCTCCTCACAGAAAACCAGTCGCTTGTTGGCATCTTTTACTAGTCCAAATGACCGAGACCACTTACCTACTCATTCAGTGGATGCTGATGGACAGCTAGTGGTCCTTGACCTTGGGGGTCAAGGATGTGCCGACAGCTGGCTTATATTTAGTAAGCATGGACGATGGCCGACTCTTCTTCCCTTCTAATACCTTCTCAGGTGTGGGCAGCCCAAGTAGAGGGCTCACTTTGTCACTGGGCAGATGCCACTTTCCATGCCACACTCTTGGGTCTGCCTTCTTCTCTGTGATCCCATGTCTGACCCCTGCCTCCACCATACGCCCACTCCAAATAAGCTGGGGTGTCACCCACCCCATATAGGCCCCCACTGCCCCTCACAGGACAGAGAGACCGCTGCTCTCCAAGCATGCACAGCCCCAGACCGCCTGACACTGTCCACCTACCATGCAATGGTCCTTTTACTTAACAAAGATGTGCTGGGTGAGCTTCCGTGGTAAGATTGACAAACACGAATAAGTCACTGACTCCAAATCAATCAAAGCAATAAAAAGGAGCTGGATCCCCTCTGACAGACGACTCGGACACAAAGACAGAGTACTGAGCATACTGCTTCATTATCCAAACTCAGCTGGAATACCCAGAGGGTCTTGGACCTATTCATAAAGAGCATATGTCATATACTTCCTCCTTGCCTATAGTATAAATGCTATAAAATGTTCTGACTGCTGCATTTGTCAGGAATTAAAATGTTTTTAGACCACAGTATTGAATAGTTCTAAATAAACAAATAAATATCACTTTTCTGTTCATAAAGCAAAAAAATAATTTAAATGTATTCATTAGCTAAAAGTTAACTATTTCTAAACTTTATAAACAACCTAAAACTATTACCAATAAGTGGTAATTATACAAATTATATCTTCATAGGGTGGAGATATGAAGAATATTAGAATTGCAGAGCACTAGATTTACATTGAATTTTGCTCAATATTTGCCCTATGAAAACAGGAAAGTTAGCCTCATACAAGTTTTAATTTCTAATCTGTAATATAAGGCTAAGGTTCCCTATCTAATAGGTTCTAATGAAGAACATATGAATATATACAAAGTACTCTAAACTGGTAACAACAGAAATTTTATTATTCTAATTAATATAATAAAATTTCATTTGTTTTGTGTTTTTTGTGGGGGAAGAGGAAAATCATTACATCGTAATTTCAGAATATGTTACCTATTCTAAGCTTTTTTCAAATAATATGTAATAAAAGATGTGTGCATAATCTCTTTTTATTACCACTTTTACCTTTTTTTACATGATGGCTGCCATTGTAATGAAACTCTGGTATTTTAAAATGGGAATGTAAGTCCAGTTCTAAGATGCTCCTTCGTGTCTTGGAAAGCCTTTTGTGACAATGCACCTGGAATTTCACTGGAGAGTGCAGCCTGTCCCAGCCTGTGCTGACCGTGTGAAGCTCTGTCTGCTTCCTGAACCCTCACCACACCTACCTCGGAGGAAGCCTACCAAGCAATCCCAGTCCTTGACTGATTACTTGGAATCAATAAAACGCCAAGGACTTGTGGGAGCACTGCACCAGCTGAGCTTCCTAAAATGTTACAGAGCCTGAAAATTACAATCAGGTTTTACTCCATGTGCTCTGGACCCAAAACCTAAACTTGACTCATTCCTGCCAGCAGATTAAAAACTGATCAACAGGAAGGAGATCTTCCAAGGCTCTGAAATCACTGCTGTTGGAGTAAAGACTGTAGAGTGATTCTTTGCTTCTTAATTTTCAAGTAGAATGTCCACACCAAGTCTCCTCAAGAAATACAAGGACTTAAGACCAAGGCTTGGCAGACGACATCTGTACCCAGTCACTCAAACTGCTTGATACACCTAAGTCCCAAGTCACACAGTTACAACTCAACCATACACGCGCACATACATGCACATCCACACCCACATTCATTCATTTGACAAGAATTTATTAAGCACTTCCTACATGTTAAATGCTGTTCTAAGCATTAAGACATATAAGTGAACAATGTAAACAAAAGCAGTATCTCATCTGGGGCTGAGAGTAATGGGAGTGGGACACAAGGTGACAACATACCTGGCCATCTCCGTGGTCTGTCTCCGGGAGGGTCATGCCCATCTCTGCCTCCCTTCCCTCAGTGTCCTTTGTCTTCTGTGGCACATCTCCCTCATTTTCTGTGGACTGAGGACAAATGTCCTTTCTGCACTTCCTCTCCTTGGGGTCCCCTGGGACTCTCTGCAGGGCCCTTTCATGGCATTTCCTAGATTGTCTTCTTGGTGTCTGTCTCTCTGGGCAGAAGCCTAGTGAGGAGTAATTCTTACGAAGAACTGTCCACTGACCACAGGGTATAACTTTCCAAATATGCAGTTAGTGAGGGATGCAGCCCTGTTATACTATAAAAGAAGACTAATTTTGACATGAACTGTAATTAGGATGCTTCTTTGCATACCCTCCATACCAAGCTGAATAATTCATGAATTTAGCAACCTTTTGTTTGAAGTAGAGCTATTTTATGTGAACTCCATAAGCATTTCTTTATTATGAGTTGATCCATCTTGGATAGTAATTCAAAAGGTAAGTTCTAGTTAGATGACACAATAGCCTTGATAGAAATACTTGTTTTATGACTTGATTTTCTTAGAATGCTTGGTTTCATTGGTGCTCGCATCATTAGAATTAGTTGAAGAGTGTAGTTAAGATGTTTATTTCCTTTAACCTAATTATCATGAGAAAATACAATTACTGCGTGACTTTAAGAGGGATGTCTCAGCTGCCAAGAAGCTTCCTGAGATGGGAACGTGGAAGCCTGCTGAGGTGAGCTGCACAGGGGCAGCGAACGGCCTAGGAGAGTGCACACTTGGACCCCCAGAAAGCTGGCAGAGCCCTCTCTGCAAGACCTGCAGTTCTGTAGTCAGACCTCTCACAAGACATGGTCCATCAGATTCACTGCTCCTTTGCTAGCTGATTGCAGACTTGGAAACATTTTTCAATCTGTCTTCAGCACAGGGAACTTAGGCTCTGTTGATTCAACTGTGAAATGATAGAGGAAGCTGCACTTCTGATGGGGAGAAAGGTCTCAGGAGCCAGCTAACGTTCCTTCCTGCAATCAGCGTAATTCTAGGTCTTCTGCTGAACGGATGGCTTGTGCGATTTGCCTCTGACCAGTTTATTCATCCTAAGTCCCTTTTAGACTCAGTAAGAGTGTGTTTCCTCTTGCTCTTTGTCTAGTGGGAGAATATCTTTTGCATGACTTGTTAAGGAAATAATCTCACGCAGTAGCTTGTTTTTTTGCCCCTAATTTGAGGCATGTAATTCACACTTCTTCTGCACGACACTTCCTGACACTTAGCTCCATGGAGGGAGCAGCAAATATGTGACGAGAGACAGTGAGTGACTTAGAGGTGTGTGTGCGCAACATTTAAGATAAAATAGGATGGAAGAAGAAATGGTACATGCATTTTTCCTTGCCACAGCTGAATTATAGGCATTTCTCTTGTTCCGCTTGTTTAGGATTTGGCTGAAATCTGAAGAGGAGAAAATGGCGCCAGCACAGAAAAAAACATAAAGCCATTCTTTAAAATTCTCAAGCAACTATGAATGAATTAGCTATCGACTGAAATAAAGTTTTGTGCTATCTGTGCTTATCAGTAGAAGGCAATGCATTCAAATCTTTATGTGTATTCAGATTTTACTGTTTCTTTTTAGTAGAGTATGTTGGGAATACGTATTTAAGTCCTGTGTGGAGCTGGCACAGGTGCCTAAGACATCTCAATTCCTTTCTCATCCTCTTTCCGTCTCCTCTCTCCTCTTCCATCTCTCGATCTCCTCTGAATTTGAGAAAAATCTATATCCTTACTTCCTACTATTTATCATTTATTTTGCTCTTTATTTATACTTTAGGTTGCTCATATAAAAGGACTTATGCAATATTTAAGCTTATGTGTATGATTTATTTCAGTTATCATTATGGTCTCAAAGTGGATCTGATTTCCTACAACTGATTCATGCTTATCCTTCTGTATGGCAGAGTAAATACCACATTTTCTTTATCCATCCATCCAGGGCTCTGTATCACAGGTCTTGGGAACACTTTTTCTCATGCTGGCTAAGTAATTAAAGCAAAGGGTCTTTTCTGGACTAAAACAAAAGAGCTACCTTTCACAACAAAACTACATACAGGATTGTAACAGAATGGGTCTCAAAACCGGCTCTTAGACCACTAGCTTGTGCTCAGTGTCTAGCAGTGACAAATACACTCTGTCTTGCTCCATGACTTTTCTCAAAGTTTAAAGAGTAAATGTTTTGGGCAATGTTTACAGATCTGTTACTTAGCTTCTAAGGTGATGGCCATAGTAGTCAACACTGTTCTCGCTTGTCAATTATTCCCTTCTAAATATACTAAACCCAGGTGCACCACAGACTAGAAATCACATGTAGACTGGGAAGCAAATAAACCATAAAAATAATAATTCTGTCATTGCTGAAGAAATTCCCCCAGGGATTCTTTTCAAGTTTGGCTTCCAGAATGCATTTAAATGATTGTCTACATCTAATCAATGTGGTTATAACTTAAAAATGGAGAGTTCAATTTTATTTTCTCATTCAAGTTTACTGTTAAGTGCATTTCAATAGGAAAAAAGGTGTGAGTGAAGTTAACTTAAAATATAGAAGTCTAATGAGTTCAACAGGGAAAAAAACACATGTCTACTTAGCTCATAAGGAGAGATAAAAAAGTATAAAAGAGATAAGAAGGAGATAAACTACTTTCAGGTAGAGAGCTCCCAAGGACACTCAGGCAGCTCCCAAGCCTTTCCTCATCAAAACAAGAAAGTGCTCCATCACCTCCAATTCCATAGTCCGTCATGATGTCCCCTTTCTAAGCTGTCACAAAGGAGTGATGGAGCATTGCTGTAACTTAAAGGTGACAGTCATTTGTGGGGTGAGCAGCACTTGTCTCACTTTTTCCTCCTAAAATAGTGTAGGGTTCTACTTCTTGGGAAGTACCTTTTGTTTCCATAGAAACCACCTTCTCTAGCTACTGCTCCAAGGCTGGCTCCACAGTGGGTTATACTCCTTCTTGTTTTAATACAC
>PVIR01010380.1:0-50221 GCA_004026965.1 Petromus typicus | reverse complement strand
AGGTGTTACCAATGATGAGCCTATTGAAAAAGTTTATATAGCTCTTTCTAAAAACAAATCTTAATGATTTGCTATCCCAATTATTTTATAGTTTTCCTCCTTTTCTTGAGTGTGTGAGGTTTACAAATATAGGCTTGTAATAAGCAATACATGTGGGAAAGATGAACAATATCTAGTATCTATATTCAATGAGTACATGATCTAGTAGCAAAGACAGGTAGTAATATCATTTTGTTATAATGGAAGAAATGCTCTCATAGATATAGACACAAGGTATTACTGAAATTCAAAGGAGAATGTGAAAACAAAACCACCTTACTAGAAGGGGCATAAAGGAACAAGAAAAGGCTTCTTGGAGAATCTGAGTCATGAATCACATCTAAAAGACAAAATTAGGAATGATCCTCAAGGGTGGGGCAGGGCAGGGCAGGATACCTTTCATGTCTTTCCTTTGTTGTTTGGGAACAGCCACTGTTTGATGGCTGCAGGAAGGGGTTTGTGTGATCATGTGGACAAACTTATAGTATCTCAGATCAATAAATATTAAGGCTCTTTGAGTAGCTTTAATCTTTGATGTCAAGCAATTGAATAGAAGAAATGGACTCAAGTTCAAGACTTGATTTCCAATCTGAAAAGAATATTTATCCTTTGTAGTGCTGAATAGTATCATAAAGTTCAGAATGTAAATAAATAGGAATGTTTACTGCAGGAAGAAATTTGATGGATTGCATTGCTAGCAAAAGCCAAGAAATTATTGAAGATTTCCCTTTTACTTTGCTCCTCTCTCTTTGCACAAAAATGGCCTACTGACTTGCAGAAACCAAACCAGCAAGTACTCAGTAAATAATTTAGTAGCCTGTTTTGTTTGGGTGTTCTTTTCTGGTAGTTGATGTTTTGAGTACTTTTCTTATTCTCTTTTTAAGTTTCTTAGACTTATAATGATTAATTTTATTCTCTGAGGCTTTTCTAATGAATCTGATCTGAAAGGTTTAGAATCCCACAAAGTGCAACACAGTTTTTCAGGTAATGCTTTCCTCAGGACTAGCCAGAAATCTTTACTGGTACTGATGGTGAAGGGAGGTATTGTGCTGGAGGGTAGATTTCAGATCTCAGATATAGCAGAGAAAACTGAAAAATCTGCTAAGATGAGGCGTGGGAGACTCACCTCACTTCCCTCCATTCTACCTATGACTCACTCTCCTTTTTTGACTCTACAGTTTGTGATGCCAATGCTATCCAGGTTTTGAGAGAGGTCTAGGGAACATTGTTTTAAATATTTAATAGCGGTGCCCACATTCTCTCTGCAATTTATGTTCTTCCTAGGGTCTCACATTTTTATTCTTTCAATCTTTTTTGTTTCTTGGGTTTATTGGTTCATTTTAGGAATACATTATCATATTCCTCATTGTCAATTTGTACTTGTAGATAATATATCTTGATTCTTATATATGATGTATCTTATTTTTCTCATTCTCTTGCCCTCCTTAAGATCCCCCAAATCCCCATATAAATAAGCTATTTCCATTTTTTTCCTTTAAACTATCAAATTTCTTTCTTTTGTTTTCCCCTGCCCTCAGCAGATTCCCTTTCCCTTTGAAAATCTTCTTCCTATTTCACAATATCTATCATACATTTTGGACCTCATTTACACCTTTAGTTTCCCACATTAGAGAAATGATACTGTATTTATACATCTGTGTCCTATATATTTCAGTTATAATTATGACCTTAAAGGCCATCCATTTAGCTATAAATATCTCTAACATATCATTATTTATGGCAGAGTAATATTCCATTTTATTTTAAAAAAACTCATCTTTATCCAGTCTCGAGTTGATGGGTATTTGGACTCTTTCCAGTCTGTAGCTATTACAAACTGTACTGCTGTGAACATGGATGCACATTTCAAAATGACCAGTGATGTTGAACATCTTTTCGTGTTTCTTTGCTGTTTTTACTACCTCATTGGATAAATATCACTTCATTTCAGTTGGCCACTTTTGAATTGAGTTTTGTCTGAGCTGGTGAATTTTTTTTCCCCAACTGGAGATTTTTTCTTCACTCTTTGGGTGGTTTCCCTGGCTGTAAAGAAGATCTTTAATAAGATGAGATCCAAGTTGTTCTTTCCGCTTGTTCCCATGCTAGTGACATTTTGTTTGTGTAGTCTTTCCCTATGCCAATGTCTCCAAGTTCTACCTATCCTATCTTCTAGCAGGTTAAGTGTTTCTGATTTCATATTTAGAACTTTACTTTCTATTTTAGTTTAGTGAATTGTGAAAGATGTAGGTCTAGTTTCAATCTTTGGCAGGTGAAACCCAGTTTTTCCAGCATCATTTATTAAAGAGGCTATCTTCCTCCTTTGCGGGTGTTTGGTTCCTTTGACAAAGATGAAGTATCTTAGTATGGTTGAAGTTGCTTCTGCATCTTTTTTTTTTTTTTTAATGTTTTTTGAGACAGCATCTTGCTTTGTAGTTCAGGCTGGCCATGAGCTCAGCCTCCAACTCACATCACAGCAATCCTCCTGCCTCTGCCTCCCAAGTGCTGGGATTACAGGTGTGAGCCACCACGCCCAGCACTGTGGTATGTGGTACTGGTTGCTGCTGGGAGTGAGTCTCCACACCCAGTATGGTATGTGGTTATCGGGGATTGAACCTGGGTGCTTGCGCTTGCAAGACAGGCGCTGGAACCTCTGAGCTAAATCCCTGGCCATCTTCTGGATCTTCTAATCTATTCCTTTCACCTCACATCTGTTTCTTTGGCAGTGCCATGTTGGTTTTATCACAGTGGCCTTGAAATACAGTTGAAAATTGGGGGTTGTGATACCTGTCACCATGTCCAGGTTGCCTAGAATTTCTTTTGCTATTCTAAGTCTCTCTTGATTTCAGATTAATTTTTGGATTAGTTTCTCCAGTTCTGGGAAATGAATGCTAGTATTTCCATCAGGATTGCATTGAATCTATTCAATAGTTTTGGGAGTATGGCAATTTTGATGATATTGGTTCTTCCTACCCAGAAGCAAGGGATGTCTTTCCATTTTCTGATATCCACTTCAATCTTCTTTTTCAGGTTCCTGTAGTTTTCAGAGAAGAAGTCTTTCACCTCCTTTGTTAGATTGATTTCTAGATATTTCTCTTTTTGATTATATTGTAAAAAGAACTGTTTCTTTCAATTTCTCAATTTCTCACTCAATGAGTGTTATTTGTATATACGAAAGCTACTGAATTTTTAGTGATGACTTTGTATTCAGATACTGCTCTGAATCTGATGATTAAGTCAAGCTGTCTTTTGGCTGAGTTTTGGGGACCTTCTACACAAAATATGTCATCAGCAAATAGTGACAGCTTAACTTCTTCCTTTTTTACCTTTACTCTTTACTTCTTTGTCTTGTCTAATTGCTATAGATAATGTTTCAAGAACTATATTGAACAGGAGTGGTGATCCTTTTTCTTTCTTTTTTTTTTTTTTTTTGAGACAGTGTCTTGCTTTTGTGGTTCAGGCTGGCACTGAGCTCAGCCCCAAACTCACATCACAGCAATCCTCCTGCCTCTGGCTCCTGAGTGCTGGGATTACACGTCTGGCACTGTGGTATGTGGTACTGATTGCTGCTGGGCATGAGTCTCCACACCCAGTATTGCATGTAGTTACCGGGAAACTGAACACAGGTCCTTGCGCTTGCAAGACAGGTGCTGGAACCACTGAGCTAAATCCCCAGCCCCGATAGTGGAATTCTTGTTTGGTCCCTGATTTTAGTTGTGAAAGTTTTTAATCATTTAGTTTGATGCTGGGTGTTGTTTATTCATAAATAGCTTGTATCAAGTTGAGATAAAGACCATCTATTCCAATTTTCTATAGGGTTTTAATTAGGAATGGGTATTGAAGTTTGTCAGAGGTGTTTTCTGCATCTATTGAGATGACTATATGGATTTTGTTCTTAAATTTGTTGATATAATGTGTTACATTTATTGATCTGTGTATGTTGAACCCTCCTTGCAGCCCTGGGATGAATCCAAGTTGGTCAGGGTGTATGTTCTTCTTGATGATCCTCTGTATTCTGTTTTCCAGTGTTTTATTGAGGATTTTTGCATCTATATTTATTAGAGAGATTGAGCTGTAGTTGTCTTTCTTGGTTCGGTCTTTCTCTGGTTTTGGAATCAAGGTAATAGTTACTTGAATGAATGGGTTTGGGTGTATTGCATCCCTTTCAATTTCATTAAAGAGTATGAGAAACAATGGTAATAATTCTTCCCTAAATTTCTTGTGGAATTTACCAGTGAAGCTGTCAGGATGATAATTTTTCTTTGTTGGAAGGATTTTAATTACATTTTCAAATTCACTGATATCGAGGTGTTTAGAATTATTATATATTCTTTAACTTTGGTAGTTCATGTATGTATAGGAATCTATCCATTTTTTTCCATCTTACAGATTTTCAAAGTAGATGTTTATAATCCTCTGGATTTCTGCTGGATCTGTTGTAGTTTTACCCTTTTCACTCCTGATTGCATGGAGTTGAGCCTTTTCTTTCATATTTTGATAAGGTTGGGTAAAGGTTTGTCAATTTTATTTATTCTTTCAAAGAACTAACTCTTCATTTGTTGATTTTTTTTCTATCAGTTCCTTAGTCTCCATTACACTAGTTTATGCTCTGATTCCTATAATTTCCTTTATATGAGCTTTGAGTTTGTCTTGCTCTTTTGAGGTGTTGAGGTTCCCCCATTATTATTTTATTAGTGCTTATTTGGCTTATCATGTCCATTAATATTTGTTTTATATAGTTGGATATGCTAGCATTTGGTGCACATATATTTATGAATCTCATTTGTTCCTCTTAGATTGTTTCCTATATAAAAATGTGGTGACCCTCTTTGTCTCTCTTAGTTTTGGTTTGAAATCTACTTTGTCTGCAATTATGATAGACACTCTTGCTTGTTCTCTCTTTTTCTTTTTTTTTTAGTTTCCTGTTGTGTGTAGTATTATTATCCTTTTACTTTCAGTCCATGGATTTCTTTTTGAGTTAAATTTATTTCTTGAATACAGCATATTGTTGGGTCTTACTTCTTAATCCATTCTGCCAGTATATTTCTTTTATTTGTTGAATTGAGGCCATAAACATTGATGGTTATAACTGATATGTGCTGACTTACACTTGTCATGATATTTTCCTGTTGTTGGCTCTTTTGTTATTTAACCCCCTTTCCAACATTTGATTTCTTTCCTTGCCTAATAGTTTCATTCTGTTAGGCCTCATAGTGTTGTGACCCTCACTGTCTTTTTCTAAGATATTGTTTAGAATTTTTTGTAGCACTGGTTTGGTATTCATGAAGTTTCATATGTGTTCTTTTTTGTAGAAGTATCTTATTTCTTCATCAATTTTGAAAGGTAGTTTTATAGGATACATCAATCTATGTTGCAGGTTGTTATCTTATAAGGCTTAAAAAACTTCACTCCAGGGTCTTCTTGACTTGAGCATTTCTGTTGAAAAGTCTGCTGTAATTCTGATGGTTTTCCTTTATATGTGATTTGTTTCTTTGCTCTAACTGCCTTCAGTATTTCATTCTTTTGTTGGTGTCTTGACTATCATATGCTTAAGGGTGGATTTTTTTTTTTTTTTGATCATGGTTAATTGGAATCCTGTGTGTCTCCGTTATCTTATGTCAAATTCTTTTCTCTTGGGTGGAAAGTTTTCTGCCATCATATCTGTAAATTTTTTTAAACATTATTTGCACTATCTCTTGTTTCTTCATTAACTCTAATCAGTCTTATGTTTTTCTTCTTTGCATCATCTAGCAGCTGCTGGATTGATTTCTCATGATCCTTTACTATTTTTAAGAAATCTTTTCTTTTCTCGTCACTAACTGCAATCCTGTCTTCTATGTCTGAAATTCTGTTTTTGGACTTAGGAGCTCTACTGTGCAAGCTTTCAGTGGAGTTTTTAATCTTTTGAATTTCCACGTGAATCTGTGTATTGGATTCCATTTGTTTTCTATGCTGGGATACCATTATGTTCCGGAAGTCATCTATTTTTTTTATCTGTGTCATTTACCATGGTTATTATCTTTGTTGCTACATGAGAGATTATTTCTAATTTCAATTTTTCCAGATCCTTTTCTTTTGCCAGTTCAAGGAGTCCAGGTGGTTGAGTTTTAGGTTGGTTCATCTCATTAGTCTCTAAATTTCCCTTTGGAAATCTGGAATTCTAGGTTTGGGTCTTATCTGGGTATTTTTTCATTTCTTTTTTGTTGTTGAAATTTTTGGCTTAAAATTTCTGAGTGGATGCTTGTAATGCTTATTGCCAGTAACTTTCTTGCTAATATTTAGAACCCTTAAGAAATGACTACAAAAAAAAAAAAAAAAAAGAAAGAAAGAAAAGAAAAGAAAAAGAAAAATGACCACTTCCTTTATTATTCTGATATAATTGGCCTTTAGGCCCCTACTCACTGCACATCAAACAGAGGTGCAGCTGCCAGGTCTTCTCCTCAAGTGATTGTCCTGCAAGGAGTCTGGGTGCAATGCTGTGCAGAAGTCAGTGTGGAGTTGCCAGGGCTCTGCATATTTTCCAACCAAAATGCAGCCTTTACTCACTGTGTACCAGCCAGAAGCACAGTCTACGGTCCTCCTTCTCACACAATGGTCAGGTCTTACATTTCTTTGTTTGTTTTTTGAGATAGGGTCTCATTTTTTGTAGCTCAGGGTGGCCTTGAGCTCAGCCTCAAACTCACAGCAATCCTCCTTTCTCCGTCTCCTGAGTCCTGGGATTACAGGCGTGATCCACCATTTCTAGCATTGTGGTATGTGGTACTGATTGCTGGTGGGCATGAATCTCCCCACCTAGTATTTTATGTGTCTACCGGGATCGAACCTAGGCCCTTGCACTTGCAAGACAGGAGCCAGAACCATTTAGCTAAATCCCCTGCCCAGGTCTCACATTTTTAAGGGATTGGTTGCTGTGCTTCTGTGTCCAGCAAGAATCCTAACACATGAAGGATTTTATGAGATGAACAGACTCAAGTAGAGACTGGGAAAGGGACTCACACTGCATAGGGAAGAACAAAAACCCTTTGCCTTTACCTTGGCTTCAATCCCTCCTTCTACTTTTTTTTTTGTCCTCTCATTTTCTTCTATGGAATCATAAAATTTGATCTTAGTCTAATGTGTAGTATTATAGCATTCAAAATTTTTTTCCAGGTTTATTTCAAACTCCTAAGGTCAAATGATCCTTCCACCTCAGCCTCCAGAGTATCTGGGAAAATAGGTAGGCACCACTTTTCCTAGATTAGAATCTAGTGTTTAGAGTTCTCACTCTCTGTCTATTTTCTTCCAAACACAGTGTTTCAAAAGTAATTTTGGAAAACCTACTTATAACAGGGATAATGCTTACTTTCAAGGTGAGTTGCCTTCCCATACTCCTGAGTTCATTATATAATATGCTCTCTAACACACAATTTTTCTCCTGGCCCCATTAAAAAAACAAAACAAAACAAAACAAAACATAAAAAAAACTAGCAACCCTAATAAGCAAGTTCCTTTAACACCATGTGTCCATGATAGCCCTGATCTTTACCTTCATTACATGGAAGCTGTTTTTGCTCACTAAAACTAACAGTTCATCATTTTTTCTGGGTCCAGTTTCCTCTGCTTCTTTAAGCTTTTTTCTTTGGTTTGTCATTCCAGTATCATTAATTCCTCCCCATAAACTGGACCTTTCCCATCATCATATATTCTTATCAAATGTTAAGCCAAAATTGTCCATTGAGTCATATCTCTCTTTAGTTGCTGCCCTAGTCCCTTATATTTCTTCACAAGTTTTATGTTGTCTCTATTTCTTGAAATTAAACAAGTCTTCAATTCATTGACATCTACCTTTCTCCTTCAAATTATCACTGGAAAAATTGCTGAGGGCATTTATGATCTCCATACATGAAACCACAATGGAAAATTTTCCATCCTCACCTTTCTGACTTCTAAGCAGCACATGGCAAACTTACTATCATCTTCTGGTTTCTGATTCCAGGTTTAGCTGGTTTATTTCTTGTCCTCATGCTTCTATAGTTCAGTCTGGACATTATTATTATTATTTTTTATCTTTATTGGTACATTAAATATACGCATCATGATTGCACTCCATAATGGGGATTAGTACCAGTATAAGACACAACTTAATTCTCATTTTTTCCCATAGCCCTACCCACCCTACCACCCCCCCATATACATAAAATTTGTTTCCTTACTTTTTTGTTACAATCTCAACATTGTCCCCTTTCACCTTATTTTACATTGAGCATTTTCTATTTCACAATATATAATATACAATGCTAGGACTCATGTAAATGAGTCTGGACATTATTTTTAAAAGTTCTCTGGATAATATTAATGGGTGAAAGCCAATGACTGAGAACCATGGCCTTGGACTGCTGGTTCTCAATGGATTGTATCTAATCATGTCAGCATTTAATTCTGTGGAATTAAAATGTTTCCAGTTACTTACAACCAGGGCTGGTAGAGACTGGGCATGGTAGCACATACTTGTAATCCTACTACATGGAAAGGATGAAGCAGGAGGGTCACAAATTCAAGCACAGCTTTGGTGGCAATTGAGCAATTTAGCAAGATCTTGCTTGAAATATAAATAAATAAATAAAAATCGTTGAAGATGCAGTTCACTGTAAACATTCTGGATTTAAGGTCTACATTCAGTACTACCCTAATACTGCAAAACAAAGACAAAAAGCAAAGGAAAAAAACCCCTAATAAACCTGCTAACCTAGAATAAAGATCTGGGGATTGTTCTTGCAGTCCAGCTATTGCACAGAGATGTAGTTGGCATAATATTTATTTAAACAAATAAACCAATAATAATCAATAAGTATGAATAAGTTACATACATGATACAATGAACAACTTTCTCTTAAAGAATTGAAAGCAAATGATCTGATTTCATACTCCCTTTCTCTAAAATCTAAAGATGAAACCCTCATTAAGAAAGTATGTTACAGCACTGATAGCAGAAAAGAAAACAGTATGATTTCCTGAACTGCTGCCCCAGCAATTCTCTTTCTCAGCCTCATTTATATTGCTCCTAGCAGTTTAGCGCAGGCTGTTTTGACAAGTGTGCTATTTTCACTTCTCCTAATTCAAAAGTGGGAAAGTGGAGAAGCCATTTATTAGATTTCACTGGTAACAGGTTAGCACACACATTCATTTTCCATTAATTTTCCAGTGAGTGGGGCACTAATAACCTGCCCAATCAAATTAGGGGACACTCTCTTTTCTTGGCTGAGCATCTATGTCGTGGATATGAACAGTCCTCTGTGAAAAGCCCTGTGTTGCTATGATCTGCACCTCCTCCCCAGCACCATCTGGCAATTTCAACATTTTCAGAATGCAAGGTGCATCCTTTTCCTTTCTTAGATGTTTTATCATGCCGAGAACGCTCAGGCACTGGGAGATCTATAATGATTGGCTTGCTAGAGAAAAAAGAAAAGATTATCTCCTCTAATTCTAGTGTGAAGTTGATATATAAGCTAGAGAGAAACAATGATATTAGTTCACGCTGCTCAGAGGTGAATTATGCCTCCCTTGGATGGTGTTTTTAACAAATAAACCAAAAGCTGCTCCTGGGGGTGGATGCTAACTCTGTAGCTCAGACTTGTTTCTGGTATTATTTTGAATAATGAATCATTCTTCTAGACCCCAGAGGGAAATGCTGTTGCAGCTTTATACTGGCAGAAATGGCTGGGCCTGCAATCTCCTCCCCTTCAGGGGTCCCCTGGAGAGCCTTCCATACAGATTATAGGGGCCTAATTACGGCACATTTCAATAGCTTTCCTGTAGGGGCAGCAGAAGCAGCTCTGAAGGGCACAGCAAGGACTAGTCCACAAATACTCTCTTCCCTCTCCTCTCCTGGTCCTCACTGGTGGAAGTTTGCAGCTGCAGTCACTTCACTAAGTGACAGGATGATACCATTGAAGTCGATTTCTTCCTAATTATCTTTCTTGTTCCACAGAGCCTATTTTTTGAATGTTATTTATGGTTATCTTAATATGAATAAATTGTTAATCAACCTTGGTGGGCTGGGGGTAGAGAAATCCAGATAGGGAAAATATAATTATAAATACGAGCTTGGGCTCTCCAGACTTCCCTCCAAGGATCAGGTAAAGTTATAGATACTTTTGTCTAGAAGGACAATGGAAGTGAATGTGCCCTGAAACATGTTTTCTATTTGGTTCAAAGATGAAGTGGCCACCTGTAATAGTGAGCATCAACTCTGAAACCGGATCCTGCCCTGTATTAGTCACTTTCTTGTTGCTGAGACAAAACACTTGACACCTGCAAGAAAAGTCTGCTTTGGCTGACAGCTTCAGAGCTTTCAGGCCGTGCATTAATCTGTGGCTGTAAGACAGAAACAATGAGGTGGAAGGACACGGTAGAGGAAAGCTGTCCATGGGGACTGGTGGGTGCGGCAGAGGAAGAAGGGGGAGGGAAGGAAAAGACAGACATTTTCAGATCGTGCCTCCAATAATCTATCCTCTCCAGCCAGGCTTACCTCCTACTGGCATATTCAGATAAGTGCACTATGAGCTAATCCACTGTTGTGTATAGCACCATGATCAGGTAACTTACCCAAAGCTACACCTCTGAATATGTGAGACTTTTAAAGGACATTTTAGACCCAAGCCATAATGCCTTCTGTTCTGATAATCAAGACTGTTAAGTATGTTGATTAAACAAGTCATCTGTTTATTTTGATTAAATTTGTGGCAGCATGAACATCTTAACTACCTATATTAATCTCTCCAGCCAACCTGAATTTAATGACAAATTTCCCATTCTCTTACTCCTTTAGATTGAGCAAAAAAAAAAAAAAAAAAGATGCCGATTATACGTGAGGCAGGGGAAATGGGAGGGCAAATAGATAACAGTAATAACTTATACTACTCTGCTTTTATAGCCTTAGCTTAAAGCTCTTTATTACTTTAGATCCCTTCATCTGGATGGGCTCTGATGCAAAATTATCAGGGTAATGTAGAAACGGCAGGCCCTGGTGCAACAGAGACCTGGGCCCCGGGTCTTAACTATGGTAGAAAAGTTAACAGTAAAAAATAGATGCCCAGAAAGACAATGCATATTCACCAAAATGATTCTTTGTCTACTTTTAGTTTTCACTTTGCAGCTATGTTAACCCTGTAGTTCCCATCATGCTTTCTGTTTCCTCGGTAGCTTCTGATGGCTAAAGGTGAAAGTAGCCCGCTCAAATTCACTCCTGTTGTCTCTCAAAGCTTCTTTCACAGCTCGGTTTTCTGCTCTTATCTAGGGGTTATTACAGTTTCACTGTGATAACTGATTGAAATTAGTTGCTTCACATCTACGGTGTTTCCATGAAATGGCAAGCCTAGACATGGGAGAGATTTGATCCATCTACATGGATGTTTCATTTCCCAGATATGCTACAGAGCCTTCTTCATAGTAAATGTTCAGAAGTTATTTGTTGAATGAAGCATGCAGGATGAATTTTGGTTAGGAAACACAGAGTGTCTACAGCTGAAATGTGTGAAAGAACAGAAAGAAGTGGATAAATATTTTAAACTAAAAATACAATATTTCCCTCCTTGGGGCTAACATAAAAAGTATGTGCGATTTCATTAAAAGTGTGACTGGAGCAAGAATTCGTACTTTTTGGTAAGTTCAGACTTGCTAACTTCTTTTTATACTGTGCTAAGATAAAACCTAGACAAACTGGTAGACAGTTGTTATTGGGATGAAGGATATGGTAATCAGCTTTCACGTGTTCATATATACTAACTGTGACCAATTTTGGTCTTGGAACAACTTTTTTCATACTGAACTACTATGATGGAATATTTAACCCCTTCAAAATTCATGCAGAAATCTCACTGCCATTGTAAGGTAGTAATAATGAAAAGGCTGGAGAAAACAGGCTCTACTGTTCAGATAGAGATTGGTGCTGTGCTTTATTACCTTTCCTTCTGCCATGGAGTGACACAGCTAGTAGCTCTATGCCAGATCTGGCCCCTCTTTTTGGACTTCCCTGTGTCCAGATCCATGAGTCAATACATTTCTGTCTGTTACAGAGTTAATGCTATGCTGTTACACCAGCATGAATTTTTATTTTTATTTATTTATTTTTTTGAGATAGGGTCTCACTTTATAGTTCAAGCTGGCTCTGAGCTCAGCCTTGAACTCATAGCAATCCTCCTGCCTCTGCTTCCCAAGTTCTGGGATTATAGGCATGAGCCACCATGCCTGGCAGTGTGGTATGTGGTACTGACTATTGGTGGGGGTGAATCACCAGGCCCAGTATTGTTGCTTACTGAGGACTGAACCCAGGCCCTTGTGCTTGCAAGGCAGGTGCAGGAACCACTGAGCTAAATCCCTGTCCCACCAGCATGAAATTGACTAAGATATAAACACAATACAAGATGATATCAACCTAGCTGTTCTGAGTTTGGGTTAAAGAACACAAAAACAGAGAAAGTTCCGAATTTAGATCTAAAATTAATTAGAAGTTTTGAGTAGTTTGGGTTATCCGTGCTACACTTTGGTGTCTAGAAGCACATTGGTACAACTAATGTGCTGTCATTATTGGTAACAATATCTTTGCACTAGTCAGCTTGTCATTGCTGTGACTTGAGAAAAATCAACCAAGGGGAAGAAAGGTTTATTTGCCCCCCCCCCAGTTTTAGAGGTATTAGTCTATGGTCATCTGGCTCCAAGAGAGCAATATCATGGTGAAAAGGCAGCCAGGAGGCAAAGAGAAAGGAAAAATCAGAAAGATAGGGGCTGGGGATAAGACATAGTCCACAAGACCACAACCTCATCATCTACTCAACTAGTTCTTAACTTGTAATACCTTATTCAGTTATGGATTCACCTGTGGTTTAATCCACTGAAGAGATTAGTGCCAACATGACTGGTCATTTCCCCAATGCCAATGGCTTGGGAGGTATTTCAGATGCACTCTATAAGAATTCCTTTTATTTAGATCACATTGGACCCAGCAGTTCTATTTCTAGGCTGTATAACCATCAGAAAATGACACAATTTTTATAAAAGATGTGTATAAAAATGTTCATGGTTGCCTTATTTAATATTTACTCCAAACTAGAAACAACTCAAATTTCCATCAACAAGAGAATGGATATGAAGAACACGTTTGTTTAATAGAACATGACTCAACAATAAAAACAAATCACTGACATCAGCAATGACACAGCTGCCTAAATTGACCTTGCCTTTAAGTACTTGAGTAGTTTTGATGAAGCCTTAAATTCTTCATGCTCTTGTCCTTAATGCAATGGAAATATTATCTAATATTTCTAAATGTCATATAAAAACATAATATTTTGGTTCAGCTCACTTATGCTACTAAAATATTTGAGTCTAGGTAATTAATCATTAATACAATTTTATTTCTCAAAGATCTGAGGCTGGAAAGTCTAGAACCAAGGATCCAGCAAGTCTTTCTCTGGTGAGAACCCTGTCTCTCCTTTTAAGATGGTTCCTTGAAAACAGTGTCCTCACATGGCAAAGGGACAGAGACTAAAAAGAGTACTGGAATAGTTCCTTTGAGTCATTTTGTAACATGACTAATTCTTTCAAACTTTTTATGATAGCAAATCCCTTGTAAGTTCATCAGTCCCCTAAAACACCAACTCTTAATACTCTTGCATTAAATATTAAATTTTAACATGAATTTTTCAGGGAATGCAAATACTCAAAGCATAGCCCAGAGTGAAATAAGTTTGAATGAAAAGATCTACTCAATCAAAAGGTTGTTTTAATAATTTTGGTGGATTGCCTCATGCTTCAGTTCTTCCCCTTTCCCATCAGCTGATGTGGACATAATCATGATTACAGAACTCTGACCCTCTAGGACTTACGTAGCCCATCTTTTGCAGCTGAGATCAAATAACAAGTCACTTACAACATTTCAACACTTTCACTTTACACACATACACATATATGCACACAAACATCCAAGTAAAATCAACCACAACTTCTTTGGTGCTATCAGGATAAGAGTTTGTTTTTATTAATCTTTGTACCTGCAGTGTTTAGAATAATTCTCAGAGTGTTTAATATTTTTGAAATAAATGAACCTCAATTTAATATAGTTGAGCAATAGTGTAATTTTCTAGAAAAAATAGAAAGTGTGCTGCACATTGTATGAATATTTTTGATTCATATTTCCTGTTTATGAAGGAGAAAATTTAGCCTTGTAGAGATTAAATACATGTGCAAAGTCATTCAGTTAAAATATAATTAATGTGAGAATTCAGTCACACATTTATCTGCCTTCTAATGGTCATAGCATGTTGTCATCCTGCCAGGTTTATTAATCTCACTTTCTTACCACACATTATATTTCATATCTAAGTAAAGAACAGTTGATGTCAAATCATTTTAAAGATGGATTCTTCTTTAGATGATTAAGCTTCCTTTGCTAGATAGAGTACCAGCAAAGGAATCAAAAGATTTAGATTACATAGATCAGGTATGTCTCTTTTGAACTTTTAGAGTTGGGGCAAACCACTAGCACATTCTAAGCTTTTATTTTCTTTAACTGAAGAAAATGCTGTATCCTGTTTCACCTTACAAGATAGGGAGAATCACATAACACTATGTGAAAGTGTTCTGCAAAATGTAAAGTGCCATAAAGGCATGAAAAAACTGACATATTGTCATGAAATAAGGGATTAGAGGTCTAGAATTAAATTTCCTTAATTAAAATTAAGGAAAATTCAAACAAACATGTATTTGAATGGACAGCACTGAATTTTTGTATACATACATGTACACACATATATTCCCCTTTAAAAATATTTTTAAAGTAAAGATGACTTTGAGTAATTTAGAGGATCTTTTTAAGAGTGATGCTCTCTTAACTCCAACCTAGGAAATCCAACAGATTGGTTCACAGCCCCGATTGGTTCACAGGCCTTGTGACCATGTGGCCTACTCATCTAAGCAGATGGAATGACACATTTGATGCTAATTAAAATCTTCCAACAGTCTGCAAAGGGTAATGGTAAATACTATGTATTTCCCTTATTTAAAACACTAGCAGATGAAAAGTTCTTTCTTCATCCTTTAATGAATATAGGATTCCCATCTGTTATCTTTACAAAAATGCAGCATGCAATACAGAAGAAAAATCAGAAAGTTGTGTCATTCTCTTTCTTGCACAATAAGCCATCCTTTTCTAGAATCACCTCCCCCCACTTCGATGCCATCAAATCTCAAAGCCATGGCAAGTGATTAGTCATTCCTGACAAACAACACAGTGAAATGTACAATAGATTGGATTACTCAGCACTCATCTATCACCTGGATCTGATGTCTCTATGGAATAGAGAAGCTGGAAGCTAGCAGCACCTCTCTCTCTCTCTCTCTCTCTCTCTCTCTGTAGGGAAAGATCTTTTCTAAGATCTACCTTCTATGATCCTACATTCATCTCTTAAAGACCAAGAAACAAAACAAAAGCAAAGTAGAAGCCACAAGGAAACAGATTTCAGCTCTGCCTGGAAAAGACTATTATAGCTCCTCAAGTAACAAATAAGCTTAGCTGAAGGTAAACAGAGTCCAGTTACTTAGGGTTTTCAAGTATAGGCTGAATGACCTTGTTTAATAACACTAGATGTGAGTATCATTTATTTTTATTCTACTATGTTCCTCTGCCTTTGAGAGATCATTTTTCTCTTGATGTTAAGAAATTTGCCTTTCTGCCTACTACATTTAGAGAGGGGTCAAATATTAGAGCTTGGTTAGAAAATTTAATTCTCTTCCCATTCCACAGTTCTTGTGTTCTCCGTCAATATCTCATTCACAGATGTTTTGTCCTTGAGCTTGCTTGTTTCACTCATTCCCTGCCAGTTTGATGGTGGTTATCCCACCTCTCCAATACCATGTAAGTCATGCGTATGCATTTTTTTCCCAGGTACAAAGAAAGATTATGTGAGGAAATTTTAAGTATAAGGCCAGAGTGACATAGACTAGAAAAAAGGACAAGTGGTAAAACAAGGCCAGAGCATGCAAAATAAAGGAAGTCAAATTCATTAAATCAAGGGTTGAAAGTGGAGAATTACAAATTGAATTATCCCTGTAATCTCAGCACTCTGGAATCCTAATGCAGGAAGACCATAAGTTTAGGCCTAGCCTGATTTAGTCATTTAGCAAGACTGTATTAAAAAAATATTAAAGGACATGGATGTAGCTCAGTGTAGAAGCTCATGGTTCCATCCTTAGAATTGTGAAAAAAAAATGAATTAGATTAATATCCTAGAAAATAAATTTTCTCTAGAGATTGGAAGACATGAAGTTCAGGTAAACTAGAGCATCCAATATGCAAAGTCCTGCAGAAGGAACTGCATGGCAGTTTCTGCCTGACTCCAGGGGAAAATGTGTTAGGAAGAAAGTCTGCTCTCTTCACCCCATGAAGCTAAAATGATCACTTAAGGGCAGAGCAATGTGGGGTGAAAATAAATCACATGTACATCTAGCTATGGCAACTAAAAACCTCAATATGCTGACCTGTTGGCAGTCTGAAACCCTGGGGTTTCTCATCTGTAAAAAAGTCGTTCTTCACCCGAGAAATAGTTCAGCTGTGTGTACTGTTCCTGAGACCACTTTCCAAGGATGTGGTCCTGAAAGGGCTCAGTAGAACAGCGCTCTTCCCAGGCCACTGAGCAGAAAAGTGAAAAGATGGGTGACTAACAGGGGTGCTCTTGAGGAGAGGGGTACTGACTGTTGATCTGTATTACTTTTGTCACTTGTTTTTATAGTGTTTAAGGATTGTAGGATGAAATGGGACTCGAAGCTGCATCTGAAGTGGAACATGATGGGGGAAGGTGGCAAAGGAAGATGGTGGCCAGCAAGGGAGGCTAACAGAGTCCTCCAGGAAATCCTGAACACTCCCATGCAGGGTCACACTGGTGAGTTATTGACCTGGTGATGCTTATGTGAACAACTCAGCTGTCTCTGGTATGACATTTTGGCTATTTCTGTATCTTCTCAGCATAGATGTTTTTGAAGGTGAAATATGCTTTGTGTTTGCCAAAGTCCTTTAGCCTTTAGTTCCTAGCTCTCAGTGAGAGCTGACTAATCTCTCAGGAGACTACAGAGGCATTATCCCTCAACAAGACTAATGATACTCCCCTATTAAGGGGATCAGAGATCCTCAGAACAAGGCCTCCAGCCTGGCTTGCCCTCAATAAAGCAGGTAGATTGTGAGGAAACAGAAAACGTCTTCAGCTTTGACTTAGTTTCCTCTCCGCAGGCTTTGAGACTTGACAGGCCTGTTATTCACCCACACACAGTCCCCTATCACGGCGCAAGCTGCTGAGGAAGTAACTGGCGGAGGCTCAGCCTGGAGCACCCTCTCCCGCGGCCCACCTCCATGAAGAGGCATCCTTCCTTCCGCAGCAGCTGCTGCAGGGAAATGCTCCCCAGACATTTTTCACAGGCATGTACAGAAATGAAAGGCCTCATTGCTTTCCTTGCTATGCGTTCTTTTTCCTCCCAAGCGCTTAACACTCACAAACTAGGGAAAATGTGAGGTGACATATCAAACTAGCCTTCAGAAAGCTCAAACTTCGCTTCCTAGGAACCTGAGGGATATTCAGGGAATTTTTCCCATGAAGACTGAAATCTTGTGTAAATTACTTGGAACTTGGCTTCCAAATAACACCTCCCTCCCCTGAGTAAATACATATCTGTGTTGGGAAGGGGAAAAAAATGACTTAGGGAACTGTACTGGTTGTCCAGTTTTCTTCAGAATGTGAAATGTGGTAAACTCTTTAAGATCGGTGACTTGTCAGTGTGAACACTTGGGTCTTCTCCCTAGGGCGCCCATCTTCTGTAGCCACTCTCCCCACTGCATTCCTTTCCTCCTCCTGGCCAGAGTAGTTGTTTCATTCAGGTGTGTCTACAATTTCCCATTCATCTCAGTCCATCTGACGACCCAAAAGACAAGCATTACTACTAACTCTTTATATAAGATAAATGCCATGAGTCTCTAACTTAGGGCAGCACACACTTGCCTGAGTTAAAATCATCGTGTAAAAGTTGATGTCATTTCTGTCACAGTGGCTGTATTAATTTACACTATAGCTTTAGAGGGCATGATAACAAAACATGATTCATAATGGTAAATATTTGGTGAAGATTATATGTATGAACATCTTCGCATAGATTCAAGAATAGTAGCTAATAAGTTGTTTTGATGAGATCTGTTTTATATTATGCTGGAAAGGCTTGTGTTATCTGTTTTTTTTTTTAAGAGAATGTAATCACTAGTCTCTTATTATAAGTCAGGGTTTTTTAAAAATTTCAAACTATACTATTTCAGAGAACTTCTAGATATCTTTAAGCAAAGTGTTCCTTTGAAATTGGAACCCAAAATTATGACAGAAAACACTCAAGGAATAGTTTGTTTCCTACTGACATTCATTTTTAAAGATCCAAGAAATAAAAGAGAAACACTAAGTAAAAACCCATGCAAATAATTAGTGCAGGTCTTGTGCATAATGTGAACAGTTTGTTCTAAGGATAGAAACTTGGGAGGACTGGAAATGCATTCTGTTCATCACTCTCACTCAGGCCTACTTTTCTGCACATCACACTGGGATTTTATTTCCTAATAAAATGGCCAACTTGAAGACAGTGCTTGGAGCTATGTGTCTTCTGGTTCCAAAGTGTAAGATACTCAGTATCTCCTGAAGGCACGGAAAAGTGGTCATTATCAAAGTTCTTATGTCTTTCATACTTCTTCAAAACAAAACTTAATTTGGTACAAACTTCCATAATTCCTTCAGTAATTTCTTACACCCATATCTCAAAAGATCCAAATTTGGTGCCCTTGTAGTATGTCTTGGGGGAAGTGTCCACGTTGAGGACAGCACTGGTAAGACTTTGACCTTCTCTTCAGGTGGCCTAGAGGAAGGAAGCCTGTAGCCTTTGTGTGTGATGTGAGCCAGGCTGGGAAAAGCCACTCTCCGGTGTAATTGTCCTACCCAGAGTCAGAGTACCTGCCATGGGTTGGACTTAGATGTTAGTTCTTCTTAATAGCTACATAACTTGGGCAGTGACAGCTCTCACTCTGCACCAGACACTGTCTTAGGTACTTTATATGTATGCACCTATTTAATTCTCCAAACAATTTTGAGGGGTACATAGCAGGGCTGTCCTCATCTCACAGGCAGATAGGAAAGACAGGTCAGGGGATTTGTTTAACTTCACAAGGCAGTAGATTTTACAGTTTTTAGTTTTTGTTTTTTTCCATAAATAGGAATGATATTAGTTGTAGGGTTCTTGTGAGAATTAGGAAATAATAAAGGAAAAAATCTGACCACATAGATGTTCCTTAGGTAGATGTTAGTAATTCCTTAATATTAAAAACTTTTCATCTAACACTCTCCTGATATGAACCCATAGCTGCTCCCTTTTGCAGAGGCTGATAACCTACAGATTCACCAGCCAGCTAAGAAAGGGGAAAACAGCACAAAGCAATCAAAATAGCCCCGTGGAACTAAGCAATCAAACCATCCTCTTGTCCATTATCCTAGCAGAGCCCTGGGGGCCTTGCTGAGCATCTATTTACTCTGAGGAGCCCAGCTCTAAGGAGTGAGGCTGTGAGGTAGCTCAGCTCACAGATGATTGTAAATGCAAATGGAAAGCGAAAGACCGGAGGAGCAAAGTCTGGCTGGAGAGGGGCACCAAGGGTCCACACAGACAGCCAGCAGAACTCAACTGCAGGGGCTTCCTGAGGAAGGCAGAGTCCTTGCTAAAGATCATCAGCTCTCCCAGAAACTTCTGGTGCCTCCTCACCCATTCTGGCAAAGGTGACTCTCATTAACGCCTCGTCCATGCCCTGTTCACAGATCCAGCGTGGCCTCTGTTGCCCTCAAGTAATTTGTCTTTGTATTCTCATTCTAATTAGACTTTAAATCCTTAAGTGGAAGCAAATTATCACATTCGTCTTTGTGTCTGAGCCTCTTACTTGATGGATACTCAATATATGTTTGTTGAATAAATGGCTATTGATTTAATGTGTTCCAAGAGAAAGCGAAATTTAAATTCATGATTTTCACAGCTAGGAAGTTATGCATAAGGTTTTGAGAAACTCTGTATCATAGCCAATGAAAGAACTTTCAAAAAGTTTTCACTTAAGCAGATAAGCTTCGATAGTCTGGAAAATTAATGTCAGTGTGAAGCACAGCATATCCTGGGGGTTCTGAGTAAGGAGTCATTACCTTGCATAGTAACCCACAGAGGAGTAGAGGACACGTGTGAAGGAAGGAAACCAGGTCTAAATGTCAGCCTAAGAAATCCAGTGAGAAAAGAGAAGAGGGTACAGCAAACTGGTGCTGAAGAGGAATGTGGTAAGTATCACTGCTAACCTGATGACCACTCCTTCTCCTGCTTTTATCAGAAAATGGCTGACCCCTGAGGAGTAACATGGAAGACGGATTTGAGTTACGTTCTAAGGTGGTATCTACCATCCATTTGAAACAATTAGCATAATGCAAGTCAGTAAAACAAGATAATTCATCAGATAAATTATGAAACATTTATGTTTCATGAAAGAGCCGTCTGACTAAATGTCTGGCTGGCAAAGTACTATACCCTATATAGATTCAGGAATGGGAAAATTGGGAGTATCAAGATAAGAGCTGTTTGTAGGGCTAAGGGCAAGGAGGACAGACAGAGCAGGTGTGAGGAAGGAGAGGGCGCCATGCTGTTGGGGACGGTATGTGAGGATGGGGTTACGAGAAGATGTTATAGAACAGTTTGTCAAATATGAATATAAAGGGACTCACACACCTTCCACTGTAGACCAGACACTTGAGCCAGACGCCAGAGAACAGATACCCAGGTGCTATGTTTTGGCACACAGGTGTGAGCACCCCACGAAGCCTCCTTCCCAGCCTAGTAGTAGAGGAATAATTTCTAGGGGCCTAGGCATAGCAGGGAGCAGGGAAAAGGGGTTATGCAGAGCAGACAAACTGGGCACAGCCCTGTGCTTCATGAAGACAGATCAAAAGCCAGGGCCCTGAGAGTGTCATTTCAGCAGCAGAGAGAAACCCAGATGAAGCAGCCTCAGAGTGGGTCCCCAAGTGGAGTTGAATGAAAATTAGATGAGAAAAACCAACCAAAGGCCAGGAAAGACAGAACCTATATCAGGTCCCAGCCCTCCCTATCATGCCTTAGTGCAAAAGAATGCCCCAGAGTTAGATAGAGCCTTAGTGAAGCTGATTCTCCCGGTATATAATATAATGGGAGCTTAAACTATAGGCTGATTCTCATCTCTATGGGGATTTTGTCATTTAATAATGAATCTTAACCTAAAACATACCTTCAGGAATACTGCCATTGGCTTCGGACCATAGCCCTTGCGTTTCAACATGTTTTAAAAGGATGAAAATAGCTAGGTGTGGTGCCATATGCCTTCATCTTCTCGGGAAGCCAAGGCAAGAGGATTACTGTGAGTTCCGGCCAACATGGGCTAAGTAGTGAGTTTAAGGCCAGCCTGAAATACATAGCAAGACACTGTGTGTTAGTTACTTTTCTCTCACTGTCAAGACAAAGTGCTCAACACCCAAAGTTAAAAGGAAGGGTTTTGTTTGGCTTACGCTTTGTAGAAGTTTCAATCCATAGCCATCAGGCTCCAAGGCTGGGATGGCAAACGACTGTTGCAGAGGAAAAACAATATGGCACATACAAGGTAGCAAGGCACACAAGAAGGTTTGACAGCATCTATCTGCCCCTTTTTTCTTATTAGGAATACAGGATTAGGGCGGTGCCAAACTTGTCACTCATGTGTACTAGTTTAGTAATCATACGCCCTTAACCCCAGCATCACACATTTCAGATTCAATTACTTCTGAAAAAGAAAGTCCCACTTTGTCTACATGAGGTCTTGGGGGACCTCTAAACACAAATCATGACACCCTGTCTCAAAAAATAAGAAATAAAACTGGGAGCCAAGATGGTTGACTAGAGCAGCAGTCATGTTTGAAATTCTCAGAGAAGACTCACCTGAAACCACAGGTACCCCAAAGTAGAAGAAAGTCTTGTGCCTGCATTGAAATATTGATGGGAAATATGGCACATGTAGATCAAATTT
The DNA here is from genome assembly GCA_004026965.1 of Petromus typicus. Classification (NCBI taxonomy): domain Eukaryota; kingdom Metazoa; phylum Chordata; class Mammalia; order Rodentia; family Petromuridae; genus Petromus; species Petromus typicus. Next base: position 28,080 of record PVIR01010380.1, on the reverse strand, counting down.
AACACTGGAGGGGAGAAAGTGAGCCAGTCTGGCAGGGCCACATCTGTCTAGCACCTTCCCCCAGAGCAGCATTAGGACAGCAATCCAAGAAGTTTCATGGAGGGAACAAAGGAAAGAGCTTTGGAGGCTGCAGTCTTGGCCCAGACCCTGTAAGTAGCCCCACCTCTCACCATAACAGTTTTAGTGCAAGCGCTGGGTGATATTGTGGCCTGTCTGCATCCTCCCCAGGGATCACTGAGGGTAAGGAATCCCTCACACTCACCTCAGGCAGAGAGAAGATGAATGGGCACACAGAGAGCAGATTCCTGTAGGTATGCACCCCCACCTCAGACCCATTGTGGACTCCTGTGGATACTTGCCAGATATTGTTTTCTCCTGAAAACTCCTCACCAGAATATGAGTGTGTTCTCAACTCTATGGTTCCTCACCTGCCAGTGAGCCAGCCTGCAGATTCTGCCCCCACTGGGGGGGAAGTGGGGAAGGGTACCTAGGGCAAGACCACGGTGTTGTCAGATTCTGCCTGTAAATCAGTGGGGTGAAATTTTGAGCCTGAGTTTGTCTGGGGTCAGTAGGCGACTCTGCTGTAGCTGCATATAATCAGTCACAATCAAGCCAAGAAGGAGACTGTGTGAGCACTCAGTGTTTTGGCGAATTGCTCACGTGAGTCGGCATCTACATTTTCTTGTTGGAGAATTTCAGCTGACCTCCTGCCAGATATTTCCTATGATTTGTGTTTTTTTTCTCCTTTGGTTTGGTTTCATTAACCTGGTTCTATATTTTTCTCCTTCCTATCATCTTTCTATCTAGTTTTTAAAAATTATTTTCTTAATTCTTGTTTCTCTAACTTTTTAAATTCCTCCTAAGTTTTTAATTTGCCATTATTCTGTTCTCTCATTCACTGCAATTAATATTCTCATTAGGAAAACAGAAAGTTTAAATAACCTAATGATGAACTTTAGGGTTACTTGAGAATCAACAACAAACCAAATCCCAACTGAAATTAAGGAGGGAAAGCACAGATCAGAACAGAAATGAATAAAATTGAGAATAAAGATAGTGAAAAGAATCTGAGTTGAAGAAGTTATTTGATAGAGTAAATGAAATAAACTTTAGCAAACTTACCAAAAGAGACTTTCATCAATACAGTTAGAAATGAGAAAAGTGAAATCACACAAGAGTTAAAATACAAAAGATAGTAGTTACTATGAAAAACTATTTCAACAAATTGAAAAATTGTACAGAAATGGACAGATTCCTAGATACATTTGGTTTACCAAAAATAAACCAAGAAGTCATAAAAATATTAAAAAACTTACTGCTAATAAGAAAAGCAATTAAGTTGAGGCAATAATACAAAACCTACCAACTAAAAATATTCAAACCGTATAGATTCACTGCTGAATTCTATGCAACCTTTAAAGATAGTATATCACCAATACACCTCAAACTCTTCAATGAAACTGAAAGGGAAAGAATGATTCCAAACTCATTACTGGAAGCCATTATCGTTCTAATCCCCAAATCAGATAAAAATCTCACTAAAAAAAGGAAACTACAGGCAACCTCTTTGATAAACATAGAGGCTGCAGTCTTGGCCCAGACCCTGTAAACATGCAAACATTTTAGTAAGACATTGCAAATAGAATGCAATACATTATCAAAATGATCATCCCTCATGACCAAATAGGTTTCATCCCAGAGTTACGAGGATAGTTCAAAGTACACAAATCAAGAAATTTAATAGAGTACATAAAGAGAAGTAAGAACAAAAATGATATGATCATAATAATAGATGTCTGTAAGCAACTCTGGCCCAAGCCTCACGCTGGTGCACTGCTTGTGGCTTACTCTTTCAACGGGCCTTGCTCTGGGACCTAGATCTACTACTTTGCTCTTCCTCACCCAGGATCAACAAAGATAAATAATAGACACATGAGTCAGTTTAACATTCCAGTGACCAGGAGCTCGCACCTCTAGTAGGCAGAGCAGTCACAAGCCTTGTGACTCATCTCGCTTTTATTAATGCAAACATGTGCACAAGCAATCAAAGTGGCATGAGATTCATCTGGTTTCCAACACCCATTAGCTCATTCTCTGGAAACAACTTAGCCTCAGCTGTCTGAGGTTTTCCCTGCAATATGCCATCACCCCTGAGTGCAGCCTTGCTCCTCAGTGCTCACAGAGGAGGCCAATTAGACCTCAAATTCTCCTCTGGTCCTCGATAGATGAGAAAAGACTTTAGACAAAATCATATATTCTTTCATGATAAAACAAACAAACAAAATATCAAAACAACTTTGAAGAAATTAAGTATAAAAGGACCATATTTGAATCTGATACAAGTAGTTTATGGAAAACCAACTGTCTGCATCATATTAAATGCAGAAAAACTCAGTTTTCCTTCTAAATTCAGGAACAAGACAAGGATCTCTACTGTTAACTTTTGTTTTTAACATAGTACTCAAAACTTTAGCCAGGGCTGGGGATTTAGCTCAGTAGTTCTGGTGTCTGTTTGGCAAGCACAAAGTCCTCAGTTCTGTCCACAGTGCCACATACCACAATGGCAGATTCAGTGACTCACACCTGTAATACTAACACTTGGGAGGCAGAGGCAGGAGGATTGCTGTGAGTTCAAGTCTAGACTGGGCTACACAGTGAGTTCAGAGCCAGCCTGAACTACAAAGTGAGAACCTGTCTCAAAACAAACAAACAAAAACATTAGCCAAAGTGATCAGGCAAAAGAAATAAAGGATGTAGTACAGCAGGGAAGAAGTCAAATTATTTGCAGATGACATGATTCCCTAATAGAAGAACCAAAGAATTTCACTAAAAATTATTTGAATTAATAACCAATTTCAACAAATATTCAAGATGAATGTAAATATTATATGTCATAAAAGTGAACTGAAAACAACACTAATCACAAAAGGAATGAAAATAAAGACAATTTAGAGAAGGAGGGAGGGATGTGGGTGGAAAGGAAGTTAAAAAAACATCAAGCTGTATTATGTTCATGCACTTACTCCTGAAGAGGAATGTATATCATGCACTACAAATGTGTACTAATTTTAAAAAAGCAAAATAAAGGGCCAGGATTTAGCTCAATGGTTCCGGTGCCTGCCTTGCAAGCACAGGGGCTGAGGTTCAATCCCTGGTAACCACATATAACAGTGCCAGGTGTGGTGACTGACACCCACCAGCAATCAGTACCACATACCACAGTGCTGGGCGTGGTATGGTATAGCTCATGCCTATAATCTCAGCACTTGGGAGGCAGAGGCAGGAGGATTGTTGTGAGGTACAGGCTTTCCTGGGCTATATAATGAGCTCAGAGACAGCCTGAACTACAAAGTGAGGCCCTGTCTCAAAAAAAAAAAAAGGACAAAATAACTAGGATAAACAGTAAATAAATAATGGCAATAGTATATTACTAGCCTGTTATGAATTTCAGAAACTCTCTGAATCCCAGCTTGAAAGGTCACCCTGTGAGACCTTTGAGGGTAATAAGATAAACTGAAAAGTGCTCAAGGTGAGATTAGGTGAGAGCGCTAATGGCTGCAGGGCTGAACCCTTGTGGAGAGGGCTGAGCCTCCCTCCAGAGACTTCTGACAGCTCTCAAGACCCCTCCTCTGGTAGCCCTGTGACAAGACACAGAGGTACAACAGGACAGTTAAACCCACAGCAGCCCCTAGGAAAGCCTGTGTAAAAACAAGACCAAGTCTTGTGTTCTTCCAGTTTTCATAATCATGAATTTCCTTCTGCTGTTCAGACAGATGCCTGAGAGTGTAATAAGGGGAATTCAAGTAAGTGGAAACCTTCTGGTTCAGTCCATTTTCTTCTCTTTTATAAATTTGTTTTCTGTTGCTGCTCATTCACATTTCATTCCCTGGCCGGATTATATTTAGGCTCTATGTTTTAGTTTCCAGAGACATAAATAAATTTCATATGCAAAATGAAACCTGTGAAATCTCTCTTCTTTGTGGGTGAAAGAACTTACACTAGGCACCTAGAGCAACTTTGCAAATCATACCAGAAACATGAATCAGGCTTTCCTGGTGATTACAGTTTTATGCATCCTGGAAATTGTACTGGAGGTAACATTTTAGAAGAGATCAATTGGAAAACTTCTTGCCATTATTAGATGATCTAAATAAATCCAAACCAGAAAAAATTATATGCCATCATCCACACTGTTAACTTGGAAGCCTTGCTACTAGACAAGTGTATGCTGAATAAAATGCAAAAGGAAAATACTGCAAGTTATCAATAATTTTCATTAATACCATATTAGTTGGCTTGGGCTGCTACAACAGAATACCATAGGTTGGGTACTATAGATTTGTGAGATAAATTTATTTTACCACAGTTCTGAAGAATGGAAAATTAGTATGCCGCCATGGTTAGTATCTGTGCAGGCTCTCCTTCTGGCACACACACACACACACACACACACACACACACACATACACACACAGAAAGAAAGAGAGAGAGAAAGAGAGAGAGAGAGAGAGAGAGAGAATATCTCCTCTTCCACTTTTTATGATGCCACTGCCCTATTGGATAGAGCCCCACTTTCATATCCTCATTTAATACCAGTTACCTTCTAATGACCCTGTCTCCAGTCACACAGAGGGCGAGGGCTTCACTATATAAATTTGAGGGGGACACAATTCACTGCATAGCGGACATCTAGTGATCCATCTTCTACAGTTACTTGACAAATGGATGCCCTAGTGTAAGAATTTTGTGTTGCACACCTTGTACTTTAGTGTTCTCATGGCCTTTAAACTTTCAACAGGGGCCACAGAAGTGAGAAGTTAGTCAAGAAGGAGTGAGACTTGCAGTCTGGAAGCAAATTCCCTGTCTGGTCAATAACAAGGGTATTCTAATTAGTGCTAGTAAATGTAGACTCTTTCTGGTCATGTCAGGGATGCTTTCCTGAACACAAGCTTCCTTTGCAGGGCATAGCAGGAGCCATTGCCTAACAGTCCATTGGATCAAGAAACTTGAAATCCTTTATGCATTTTGTTAAGATACTGCATCCTACTACAAATATGATTCTCATCCCCACATCACACTCTCCTACCTTGATTTGTTTATTGTCATGCAAAGTTAGTTTGCTATGTAAGAAATACATTGAGCAAGTTCTCTGCATAGGACCACATCCTCCATCATTCATGTACTTACTGCAGAGACCAAGTTAACAAAAGTAACCAGGATTCTGAGGTTTCCTGTCATCTATTGGCCTCATTTTACTTGGTATCTGAACACAACATGATATTCCCTTCTTTGAGTTTCAGTAGAACTTATATATTTTGTTTGTAAATTTGGCAATTGTTTATCAGGGTCTTTCTTAACCCCACAGCTAATCTTAGCTAATCATAAGTACTATTAGTTCTTGATGAAATTTGAGAATAAATTTGTGTGTTTCTGTGTTTCATTTTGATGGTTATCTAAAAATATATGCATACTCTGGATAATCTGATGAATATCTCAAATTGAATGTGATGTAAGATTTTCACTGTTTATGACTATTTTAACCTTAAATAGGTATCTACTTTTATTGTAACAAGAGAACAAAATAATAGCACAGGGAGAGAAATTATGTCTTTGCATTAAATGATGACTAAATGAAAGCAAGATAGTGTATGTGCAGAAAATAAATGGCTAGGAAATGAAATGGTGCTTGGAGAATTTTATGACACTCAGCACACATGGGGGAGTAGGGTCAGCACTCAGCACAGACGCTTACAAGCATATTAAACTCAAAGGAACCAAGCCTGAAAGTCCACAATCCCATTCCAAAAGTGAAGTTTTAGTAAGCAGTATCACTAACTCATTAAACTGGTGATTGTTAACTGGCCTTAGTTAAATAATAAATGTATTTTGGATTTATAGTTGTATAAGAGCTATGACGTATTTTTAATAACATTTAGAGTGTAACTGGTTTGTGGTGGTACATATTTTAACTGCACTACAACATGAACAATTTAAGTAGACACAAAACTTTCATAAACTTTAAAAAATATGGCTTTAAAATACTAATATACCATGTTGTGACATTTCTTTTATTGTGGCTAATAAGTGATTGCTTCAGTCTCTTACCAAATGATAATTTCCATCTGGTCTTGTCATGTTGTCCCAAATAAAATGTAAGTTTGGAGCAGAGCTGAACCTTTGGGCTATTTGCATCCTATTTAGAATGGACGTGAGGACATAATGAATGCCTAGTTACGTTTGGGTCTTAGCTCTTTCATTAATCATTCTGGACCTACTTCCCCTTCCAGGATACTTGATCTATGTTTGTTTATTAAAACATACACTTTCAAAATAGGAATTTTTGTCTATTTAATCAGATGTCTCTAGGACCTATGGAGATTACAGCTAAACAATAGCTTGCCATGATTGAGTCTGCCCTGGGTGCCAAGAACTGCTCTGAGCAGCTTATAGAGAAGATCTCACTTCTTCATAGTCATAAGAAAATAAGGTTACATAGTAACTGGATTACTTGTGTTTACTACAAGCAAGCAAAACTGTAGAGAACTTAAGGGTCTTTTCGAGGGTCATACAAGTAATCAGTGGTGGAATTCTAGCCAAGGGATACCAGGTTTATAATACCTCGATTTGAAGGTTATTCTAGAATGTAAATGTTATTCATCAACATGTGAAGCATGGAAGGAAAAATGACCACATACACTTGTCAGGAATGTAATGGCTACCATAACATTTATCAAATACCTAACATATAATGTCTATAATAAAAGTATAAACGACAGCCTCAAATCTCTTCAATTGGTACAACATTGAAGTGCATCTATTTTGTTGTTTATCTGAAATATTATTCATATTTTATCTTTCCCTTATTTTGCTTGGAATAGTACTTGGCATGTAAATCGCATTCCAAATGTTTCTTTCAGTGCAACCTCTTCTTTTAAGCTTCAAAATAGTTGATTATCCCACAGGGTTAAGTTCATTGTTGATGCATAAAGCTCATTTATCTCATTGTCCATTTTTTATCATTAAAAATCTATTGATTCTCAGATCATGTCTAGGCATTTAATACAATGGGCTATTGCTGTTTTTGTGATCTAAATGATGTAGTCCGTTTGGACATAATGGATTACTGGAACCATCACAAATGTGTTCACTCGCAGGAGATCAATTTGGAATCCTTACAGTACATTATTTCTCCCATGCCATTTTATGTTGCCATTTCGTCACAGCAGCCAGAGGACTGTGCCCTCTGATAGACTCTTTCCTCCTATGGAGTTTGCAATTGTGTACACCTTGTTATGGGAATAAATCTAGTTTCCATGGTTTTTGCTTAGAAATTTGATTTCTCATGATGTCTTCCTTGTTTCTGCCCCTGATGACAAGACTGACTCTCTTGCAGTTTCATAGCTAGTGTGTCATGTCACAGTGACGGTCAGTTCTGTCCCAGATTACACACAAGGCTAACCCCAGGGCATTATCAGATGTTATGTATGTAATGCAATGAACTGGGGTCCATCCAGGAGAGTGTCTGTGATATACTCAGACATTAATTTACCCTTTCCTTCAACACACATTTATTACATACATTATAATTCTGTCATAAGAGCTAAAATTTCCAGAGAAATGACTGGATAGGGGAAGAGCCAAACTACTCAAGGGCACTCAGATTCTGGAGAGACACAGAAATACCATTTACAAGGTCAGAGAGACATTGTAATTTCCCTTTTAAAAAATAGTATGTACTTGTCATACATAATAATTACATACATCTTGGGAAATTGGTGCATATTCATATTGCACCTTCATAATTTTTACCCTTCTCCATTCTCCCCATACATTCTTCTTCAGATCTTCTCTTCACTGCAGAGTCTCTCTTTCTGGTTCCTGGCTGCTCTATTACTTTACTTCTTTAAATTACTTATATTTTGGGTTTCTTATATTAGAAAATTCATGTGATATTTAACTTTCTGTGTCTGCTTTAGCATTACAGTCTCAAAATCCATCCATTTTCCTACAAATGACTCGTTTATCCTTGTTTGTGACTGTGAATCCATCAGTGCTCAGTAGAGAAATGGATTCACCACAGGTATAAAGAATTTCCAAGGGAGGCCATTGTGGCTCCCTGCAGAGCCAGGTGTGGGAGGTGGGTTCCATGCTCCCTGGAGATCTGAAGGATCCAGTCAAAGGTCGAAGGCCTGGGGCTCACCTCAGAGTCCTGTGTGAGTCCACAGCACGAAGCTGAGGAGTCTTCACTGAAAGCCAAGAGACACACATCAAAGATGACAGAGAAGACCGGAGCTTCTCTGAAGAAACAGAGTTCTCTGAAGAAATAAAAGCAAGACTTCCTTGTTCTTTCCCTTTTTATTCCATTCAGGCTACAAGCCCACTGGCTGGTGCTACCTAAACCCAAGCGAGTCTCCCTCCTTCAGTCTCTCCTTTTCCTCCAGAATCCATTATCCACATCCAGAACTATGCCAAACCGACCAGCTGAGTGAATTGACGCAAACGGGTAACTATCACAGGCCGATGTATGTACATGGATATCTATGTGTTTATCTCTCACCTTTTAGTCTGTTGATGGGCACATGAGTTGCTTCCATAATTGAGCTACTGTGAATTGTGCTGCTCCAACATGACATCCGTCATCACTAAAGTGTGAGGACTTGAATTTTCTTGTAAGCACTGCACCCTATGATGAGCATGTGGTAGGGATAAGGACACACACACACACACACACACACACACACACACACATATGCACGTAGCTTTAAGCTGTTTTCACTCTTTGAAACCTGCTTAAAACTGTTCCCAAAGTGACAGCGTGAATGTCCCAGGTGGGAGATTGTCTTTAGAAAGCATGAAATCTCACTCTGAGAAGGAGCAAATGCTGAAAGTGCAGCAGCCAGATTGATCACTATTGGAAATCTTGAGCTGCTGTTCTTTTTATAAAAAAATTCACACACATTTTTATATTAGCATATATATCATAATATAAAAATTTGTGAAAGTACTTAGCTTCCCCGTTCTCCTGCCCTTTTTGAAATCTTCATGTTCAAGTAAGAGGTATATTCAGGAGAAAATGACAAACACTCTTGGGACTTTTCATATTTTTGGCACAGTAAGGTATCCTATTCTGAGCTGGGTGGAAAAAAATGTCACAAAAAGCCATATTTCACCTAATTGAATGAAAATATGAAAAGTCCTGAATGTATTGGCTACACTAACTAACAAAAGTATAAAGTTCAATTAAAGTCCACAGGCCACAATGTGTAGGGACAAAATTATGAGAAAGCTAATGAAAGTGTTGGGGAAAGTAATTTTAAAATACTACAGTGTGTTACAACTAGCCTTCCTGTGGATGGATCAGAGAGACAATTTGAGAGGATTTCCATCAGTTTCTAGGTCATGTACCTCAAACTTTCACCTTGTCTACATCTTGCCATTAAATTAGGTTTTGATCTAAGTCTAGTTTCTTTCTTCTTTGTTTGTATGTTTTGTGTAAATGGTACCAAGCTTTGCTGGCTTATAATCTTAGTCTGACAAATATATATTATAGGCAATTACACAAAAATTTATTACTTTTAAATATTTTGCTTAAATGCTTAACCTATGTGCCTTAGAATGCCGATCAACCTTGAAATGTTAACCCACTGACCCAGGTTTTCCTTATCTGGTTCTAGTACATGAAACTGTTATTAAAAAAAAAAACAAAAAAAAACAAAAAAGGCAAACATACATTCTCTTGGAGTTAGGAACACAGCCGAAGGCATACTGGCTCATAGTCAGCTACTGTTCCCTAAACAAAACAAAACAAAAATGATTTTCGCATATTAACTTTAAAATACAATGAAATTCTTGGTGTCTTCTAAGCGCCTCAAGCAGAACTGGGTGGAGAACTCTGTGCGCTGCTGCTCCCTCATCCCCCGCTGCCTTCTGCCCCACTGCAGCTCCCAGACACTGCTGCATGGCCTCCTTTCTTCTCTGACCTGTCAAAGCTCCAGTGCTCACCCAGGTACCAAGCCAAAGCCTCTAGTCTCTCTCTTTTCTTCCTGTATCTAGCCGTCTTTCATCACTCATGTTAGTTTTCTCTCCTTGCTGAGACAAAGTATCAAGCATCCAAAGTTAAAGGGCGGAAGCTTTACTTGGCTCACAGTTTGTAGAGTGTCAGTCCATGATGAGTTGGCTTCAAGGCGGGGTGACAGAAGGGCAACAGTTCATGGTAGCGGAATATAGCAAAACCAGCACGGGAACTAACAGCCTTTCTGTCCCTTTGTCTTATTCAGATTACTTACAGCGGGTAAAATGCCCTCAATCCTAGTGCCCTCCAACCCAGCTTCACCATGAATCAATGACACACTCCAGACACAACTAATTCCAAAATAGCCGATGACCACGAGGCTTTTAGGGTATATCTGGACGCAAATTGTAGCGTCACTCTTATAAAGCAGCGTCCAAAAAAACAGTTACTGTGGCTGCCAGCTGCTCAGAGCAGGAAATTCTGTCGGTCTTCTCATTCTGACTCTTACGCTTTCTTATGCCTTCACCTCATGTCATAGAACTCAGTGACCTTGATTCAGATGACGGCTTGGTGACGAACTTAGAAGCCCCAGAGGATGCTGCTGTACAAAGCTGTGCTTTCTCTAGCCCTTAGCCAGGTTCATCAGTCCGATCTCTGCTCAGAAAGGAAGACAGGGCCAGGTCTCCCAGCAGCCTTCGGTCCCGTTCCGCCCGATGCTCTGCCTCGCCGCCAGGGGCGCTGCAGCGCTTTAGTCTCACAGCAAACGCCCCTGACTCTGCTACTCAGTGTACAGCAAAAACCTGTAATTATTTAGCAGTGCATTAAAACTCCAGTAATGAAACCAGACTACCATGTTGTCTGTGCTTATGTTTTGCGATCCCAAACATTATTCTATTTACCGTTCTGTGAGAGGCTGTTGCCTGTCAGACATTGGCTTGGCTCTCACAGTCATTTGTACGCTCATAGGAAAGTACTAAGGAGGTGGGGTATGGAGGAAGGAGTAATTAAAATACAAAGCCAGGAGGAGCGCTTCAGAGACTGTTTCATCCAGGAAGCCTCAAGTAGGGCAGATTCCAGAAAACAGCTGGGCAACACCAGACCTGAAAAGTGAACATGTTCCTGTGCTGAGAATTTACCAAGCAGTGTCTTTCTTTTAAAGACCTTTTCTTGTTCCCTGCGAGGAGTCCTCCTGAGTCCTCAGAGCAGTTCCCTGGGCTGCCCGACTGCGAAGGCCACGTGAGCGCCGAGTGTTTTCTTCCTGTGGCCCTAAGGAGCTTTCTCCAAGCCCCAGAAGATTGCCCGCACCCTGATCCGCCTGCCGGAAGGGGTGGGGAGGGGAGTCGGGAGGGGATCGACCAGCCTCACCCAGGCAAGGACGATAATATCTTTATTGTGTAAAAATCCTTTTCTACTTTAGAAAATAATACATAAGGAAAAATTTTTTTAAAAGATTTATTTCCTGTGGGAATGAACAAGGTCTCAGAAATGCTTTCATATATTTAGACATTTTCCAGCGTTCGGGATGATTTAACTAGTGGTTATAACATGCTAAATTGTAGACTGTTAGCCATTTTATTATTCATAGTCTTCAACTGTATGTGTGCGTGTGTGTGTGTGTGTGTGTGGGGGGCAATACAGGGCAATACAGACGAGTCACAGGAAGGACCTGAAAGTCCCCAGCCGTGCCCGTCTGGAACACACACTCCACAGGTCCCTGAGAAATTGGAACTGAACTAATCTTCACACGGGCAATGTGGCAGCCATGTATAGCTTTTTTCACATGCAAGAAACAATGAGATTTGACAGGATCTCTCTCGCTCACACACAAGCTCTCTCTCTCCTCTCCTTTTCAGATCATTAAACTAACAAAATTACCCAAAAACGGACTGCTTATTTTTTCATCTAAAAAGGTCATTCCCATTTAAGTCATCAATAGAGTTCTCTACAATTTCTGACTTCACAGCCCCGGGTGATACAATGCATAAGTTACTTTGGTCACTAGCAAGTTCGAGGTAGCTAAAATCATATGTTATGTGCCTCACCATATAATGTTCCAGGATTTCTTCTAAAATATTTTGAGGACTTTGTGTGGGGGTAGTGAGGGGCTGGCGGGATTATTGTTTGCTTTGCTTTTCCATCTTGTATTCAATTACTATACCAATAATAACTCTAATTTCTTTCTCTATGACATAGATCCTATTTTTCCTTTCTGCATATTTACTTTTCCACTTAGATGAAAAAATATTGCACATTGGGAGCAACAGTTAATTTACAGCTGCAACATGCCCAGCAACACTAGTGCTATTAAGCTGTGCACTGTGGCGGGGCTAAATCTAAGATGTTCCCATGTGTCTGGTATTCTCTTGGATGTCAGTGGTCATTACCTTTCTCTTCTGTGGTATGAGAATCTGAAGATGTAAATGAGTTCTAGAATGTATGACAGATATTGTGAAATAGAAAATATTCAACAGGGAAAGGGTAGGGGTAAGTAACAAGGGGAAAGAAAGAATGTGATGGTAAAAAAGGAAACAAAGTTATGTACATGGGGGCAGGGGGTTACCAGTTGGGTAGGCGAATGGGAAAAAAGAATAAAGTTGTGTCATATACTGGTACAAATTATCAATGTTGAGCGTGATCATGATGTGTGTCTATAAAATGCATCATTAAGAATTCAATTAAAAACCATTCTGCTAATAACTATAAGCATTATTACAGCACAAGTGGAACAATGAAAGTTAGAAACTGATTGAGAAACTTCTGCAAACAAATGCATGTCATATGAGGTGTGTTTTCTCCTTTCCCATTTGTTACCTTCCTGATAATTAGCTCTGTTGGTTCTGGTGAAAGTCACTGAGCTTTGCTCTGAATCCCTGGGGACATTTTGCAGGTGTCAAGAGGGGAACTGAGGGACAACTGAGTTGAGTGGATAGGAATGCTCAGAGAAAATTGTGATAGCTGCAGGTGAGCATGTTGGAAATACTCTCACTGCACTCCATGAAAAGCCTATTATTGGTGGGAGAGAATATAACTATCCAAACAAGAAGATAATGAAGGTAAAAAGCTGTCATACTGCTGAAGGAGATGGCGATGGTAATGAAATGTACTCTCTTCTGGTTCTTATAAGGCTTGTACAGTGCTGGGCAAGTAGTAGGTGCTCAATTAATCTTCATGGGATTGGTAGGAAGAGGATAGTTTGATGTATAGGTTCAAATAATGTCAACTTTGTCCTTTAAATTATTTTGTGACATATCCCGAACTTCTCACATTGGCAGCCACCTCAGATCTAAGCCATTGTCACAGTAAGTTTCGAAGTTCACCAGGGCTACGGGAGGCATTGATGGAATGTAGGCTTTGCTAACGGTGGGCTCCAGTTTTCATTCATCACCTTACCAAAGTCTCTAAATAACTACTAGTGCCTTTTCTTTTTGTCTGAAAAGAAAACAGGCCCTTGGATGAAGTCCTCCTCCAGAAACCTTAAATGCTGAAAAAGACTGGACACCACTGGGTTTCTGCACAAGGCTGTGGGGAAGGAAGGGCTGGTTACCTGGTCAAGGTATATGCGTGGAGTGTATACTACAGACCTTGGTCCACAAGGTGAGATTCACTTCCTGTCTCCTGAACGCTCAGTTATTTTTCCTGTAGGATGCAGTGAAGGGCATGTTTGAGTCCTTCCTCAGAATGGTTCTGTGAAGTTTCTTGTAAATTTCACATTTTGCTTTTTGTCTTTTTAACACAGGAAGTAATACTACTGAAGGTGAATTTGCATTTCGAATACAGTCAAAAGTCAGTTAGAGATGAGTCTCATTGATAAAATAGCTGATAAGTCTGGAGAACAGCATTGCAAAACCAAAAGAACACATGACTGCTTTCTAGTTTGGCTGTCAAAAAAGCAAATTTGAGAAATCGTAAAAGAAAAACAGTAAGTTACAAAGCAAGATCTGACATGTACTTATATATTTTGTGGTGATTCACAGTTACATTTTATGGTAATCAGTTGTTTTCAGGAGAAAGCTTTGTAGATGTCTATTTTGATTTTTGTCTGTGGTTTCGAAATTATTTTCTAAGCTTCTTACAAGAACAAAGACTACTTTTGCAAAAAAAAAAAAAAAAAAAAAGGAAAGAAAGTCAAGCGCTAAATATCATTTATAATTTGGCACCAGATATAAAAAACATTAGAAGGGAATAAGAAAGAAGAAGGGGGAGGGAGGTATGAGAGTTTGAGACCACAGGGATGGATATGGGCAGAACATGGTACACACACTGAACCACTCCCAATGTGAAACTAGGGAGAAGGGTAATGGAGGGTGAAAATGATCAAAGTATGTTGTGTACATGTAGGAATCTGTCAAAATAAAACTTATTCATCTGTATAACCAATAAAACATTAAAAAATCCCTAAATTAAATATGTTCAAATAATGTCTTATATTTTAACTCTTTCATCTACCATAGACCTAAAAGATCTACTTATAGACCTTTTCAAGATCTACTAGAAAAATTTGTACATTTAAAAGGAGAACTGACCTTTAACATGAATTATCTTATTTTCTGTCTTTAACATTTAAGTTGTTAGTAATAGTTAATAATTATAGATGTGAAGGGTTTTTTAGATAAGATGGGGTTCTTATCTACCAAAGCAAACTGTAAGCAGGATGGTGCCAAATTGCTTCAGATTACACATGCCAGCAGAAGGGCTGAAAGATGAGAGCATTGTCAGCCCCAGCAGCACATTCCACTTATGCTCTATCAGTGGCCAGGTGCCACCAGAACCTGCTTCGATTTGAACTACATTTCTATCAAGTGACTCCTACATTCTGCTTTGAAGGAATAAAATTTCTTACTTTGCACAAATACAAAAAGAAAGCTAGGACCCATGGGGCACATCAAAGCTTAACTTAAGGAAGAATGTTTCAAGACTCACTGATGGCTTATATGGTTTTATTTTTCCCAAAGGACTTGGGTAGAAACAGCAGTGTGTCAGTTTCACATCTAGATTTTATGAGGCTTTTTGTATTTCTACTTGCCTGTTTTCACTGCTGTTAATGCAATGAGAATGATATGCCTTGGGTGATCCATTGATCAAGGGGGACAGATTGAAAGACTTGTGGAAAAGACTCAGATCCAATCTGCAGTTTGCAAACAAGCCCAACCAAGCCAACTTTCACTCAGCCAAATAAGAGTCAACCTGTAAAATTATAAACAAGAATAAATATTGTTTTAGAGTACGGTTTGTTATTTAGCATTGTTATAACAAAACTGACTGATACTCTCCTCAGCTCCCTGGAGCTTTGGTGTGCTTATCTCATTAGGTGATGGGGAATGTTGCACCAATTTGCTAGCTATGGGAATGTGGTGTGGTTTAGGGTGTAGAGAAAGTGGATCTATATTGGAATCCCAGTACTGCCATTCCAATTTACATCATCTCTTCACCCCAGGGCCTCTTATTGAATAGAGAAAATAAAATAATCTACCTTTAAAGATTACTATGGAGACTGAATGACATAGTAAAGGTCCCAGCACAGTAACTGTACAATAATATTAATGGTTCCTCCTGAGTAAACACAGAGAGTCCAAGCAAGGATGTCCAGAGGCTGTGGATAATTGAAATAGGAATCACTTCTTAGGTGAGGCTAAAACATCCCTGTTGTCACCTCAAGCACAATCAAAAAAAAAAAATCTACAATGTTATAGTGTGAGAGTGATTAAACATGTACACATACAGTAGTTTGTGAAACTGGTGGCCTGGCACAGCTTTTACAGCCACAGCTGGGTCACCTTAATGCGCGGGAGTCACCTGAAAGGGGGGATGAAAGGCAAACTTGTCCTACATGCTGTTATTAATTATCATGGCGTAATGAGTAAAATGAACAGATGGTCAATTATTTATACAGCTGTGATAAACAAATTATTTATTGAGGCTGAAGGGTGAGTTCAGATCAATTGTCCTGCTCATATACTGAGGGAAAAGGCAAATGAAAACTTTGATGTGATAGAAGTCAGCCCCCACCAACATCGACAGTCTGTTCCTGGTTCACATGAGTATTGGAATATTTTTTTTGAATATTCTAATTTCTATTCACTAATTTATTGGTGGCATCTGTGCTCTAAACACAGGATCAATTCTGTCTTGTCAATCATTTCTTCCTAAATAATTTTTGTGATGGTTAAATCAGGTAATACATGTGTAAAAGAACTCTACAAAGTGTAAACAGCAATACCTTCTGGCTAACTTAATTTAAAGTGAATTGTCCAGGTAATTAAACATTCTTGTCT
This sequence comes from Petromus typicus, assembly GCA_004026965.1. NCBI lineage: Eukaryota > Metazoa > Chordata > Mammalia > Rodentia > Petromuridae > Petromus > Petromus typicus. The sequence goes on along the minus strand of PVIR01010380.1, from coordinate 11,796 downwards.
GCTCCATTATGGTGAGTTATGAGACACCAAAACTAGGATTAAACTTAATGACAAAGTCCAAGAAGAAGAAGAGCTGCCTGGGAGTCTGGAAGTAGAGAAACAGCTTTCCTTCCAGAACACTGATGAAGGGAATAGACAAGGGAACAAGGAAGTGAGCAAACCAAGGAAAAGCACTCAGAAGTATCTTCTCTTCCAAATATGTCTTTGCCTTAAAGAGTCACTTTATATTATTTGAATGCCAAGAAAATAAAACTTGCCACGTGTACATCTAATAGTTTCTATTACTTCTGGAGTTTCAAGTTTTCTTTGTGGGGCTCCAAGTCTTAAAATCATCTTCAGAATTTAACTACTATAAATGAAACCATTCCTCTCCATTTTTCAGCACTTTCCATGATCTCCCACAGAAGATGGTTAGTCCTCAGATAAGTGTCATGGGGAAAGAAGTCACCTTGAAACACTTCCCTTCTGTGGACCCTCAGGAGGTGGCAGAGTCCAAGGTGGGGTAATACCATGCGTGGTGTCCACATTTTTCTAGCTCTACAATTATAGGCAATTTGGGTTCCTGATCCACCAAATATAGAATAACAATAGGGCTGCTTCATGGGGATGTTGTCAGTGCTAAGTAAGAAAATTTATGAAAATTTACCTCAGTATCTGATTGCATTCATTTAACATAAGCTATTTTATGGTCACTTGTGGTAAAGAAGATAGGGTGTGTGGGATGGATACGGAAGGTGGGGAGACATGGCAGACACAAATGTGAACTTATACAAAGAAAGGATAAAAAAGACATCAATTTCAACTAATGCAAATTTTTGTGAAAACTGAGGGTCAGATAGGTCTAAGTTCTTTTGAAATTATAAAAGAAGCAGATGATGAAAAATAAAGTTAATGGTATGAAAATGATTGTAAGGAGAATGATGAAGTCAGTTGTGTAAAACCATGGTTTTTAAGGACATATTTAGCATCCTGAACCTAACAGATTCATTACTTATTGGTCTTAGCTATTTGCTAATGTAGCAGAGTGTCTCTAGTTAGTAAAACAGCCAGGTTAACCTCACCGCATATATTTGAAAGAGATAAAATTGCCTTTTAAAAATTTGATGAACATTTTGCCAATTCACAGATTTTAATGATAATTTCTTGTAAATGTGCTATTTTGTGCAACTGAACTTTGAAAAACATCATTTTGGAGCTCACTCTCTCTTCTCTCTCTCTCTCTCACACACACACACACACACACACACATAGACACACACACACACACACGTGAACATACACAGATGCATTCACACACATGGAAAACTTGGCATGCTCCCTCAAAACTTTTTCAAATAATTTTGTCATTGGCCACTCTCTTTCTGAGTGAAACTTTGTAATTTTGGCAAACTATGTCCTATCATATCCTTGCAAATAATTTTTAACTACATTGGACCATATATTGGACTGTGGATAGTAACTGGCCCAACAAAGCAAATTAACATTACCTCTGCTCATTATAAGAAAATGGGCACCTATTTTGGTGTCAAATTACTCCTGGTTCTTGCCAGAAAGATATAATGAGGTCTGGCTAGGCTTTCCACTTCATCTTCTGCCCAAGTCGGCAAAGCCTTTGGGAATCATGGAAAGCTGCCACACTGAAATATGTTCATTAGCCTGCTATGTGTGGTGAGCTCTCTGAGATGGTGCTTGTATTTTTCAGCTGCATTTATTCTTAAGACAATAATAATACACAGTGAAATCAGGCCCAGAGATTGCAGTTGTTTAGGCAGGAGCTGGGGGCTATACAGACGTCGGCTACCATCTGAGCACTTTGTACTCTTCCACTGAATCAGAGTTAAAAGGCCAGTGATGTCATCCTGCCTTAGCTCCTCCAGACTTTGAGACATAGATTCTTGTAGCTCTTTATTTGGGAACTTCCTTCACTTCCACTGGGAAAGCATGTCCCTTTTTCTACCACTAATATTTATGCAAGGCCTTCCAAAGAAGAGGAGATGATTACAAAGGTTCTTTCATGGGGATATTTTATCCCTTGGACAGTTTCTTTGAACTGGAGGACAAATTTGAAAGGGGATAAAAAAAAATACCAGTTCATTTCAACACTTACAAGTCACAGATATATTTTCTGCTGTGTAGAAATAAAACTTTAATGAAGAAACTGGAAAGATAGCAGGAGGGAGGCAGCCAAATAAAAAATGTAACCTCCTTGATCTTAGATCTTAAAGTGAGAGAGCACTATCTGGCTCTTCTTCTTCTCCTTCTTCATGTAGCTGTTTCTGGAACAAAACCTTTGTCCAGGTTACATCATGGTGTGCATGTTGGGGGTTGCTTATGGCCGGTCTGGAGACTGATGTTGTAGTAATAGGATGCTAAGACCAAAAGCCATGCTTTAAGGATGAAATTTGGAGTCTGCCAGCGGCCTGTGTGCCTGCAGCTCTTCATTACTTGCAGTTAGCATGCCATTTAAAGGGAAACAGATCCTCAGTAGATTGTAGACATTCTTTGATAATTGTATGTATTTAGATATGATGTACTCAGGATTAAATAAGGTACAACCAAAAGAAAGCAGTTACCTGGAGCTTAACTGTAGCAAAAGACTTAGGGAAAGTTATGAATATCTTGCGTTTCAATAAGTTTGATCTGCATAACTCCTACCCAATTGTCAAAATGCATGGTGACCAAAGTGGGATGACTTCCATGGTCAGAGACCCGAATACTTGGTAAGATACCAGTTCATTTCAACACTAACAAATCAGAGCTATATTTTCTATTGTGTAGAAATAAAACTTTAATCAATATATCCAATAAGCTAGATTGAACTTATATATCATATACTGCTAAAGTTTTCTTTGAAAGCTTTTCAAAATTGGCAGATTTCACACAAAAAAACACCCATGAGTTACATGTGAATGTATGAATTCTGATACAAATGCTCCACAATACACTGAAACTTTTTATTTTGTTAATAATTTGAATTCTTTTCTCGTTTCTTTTTTTTTTTTTTAAGGTTTTCTGAGACAGTCTTGCTTTGTAGTTCAGGCTGACCTCGAGCTCAGCCTCAAACTCACATCACAGCAATCCTCCTGCCTCTGCCTCCCGAGTGCTGGGATTACAGGTGTGAGCCACCACGCCTGGCACTGTGGTATGTGGTACTGGTTGCTGCTGGGCATGAGTCTCCACACTCAGTATGTATGTGGTTACCAAGGATTGAACCTGGGCCCTTGCGCTTGCAAGACAGGCGCTGGAAACACTGAGCTAAATCCCCAGCCCCCCTTTTCTAGTTTCTTATCCTGACTTAACACATGTAATGTATCAGCACATCTCCATCTATAAACACACACACACACACACAACACAGTTAAAAGAGAATTGAAATGAAAACTAAAGTAAGGCTTGGCCTTTCAGACCTGGCAGATGTATTATTTAGAAAAATGTCTGTATTCTAGGGATAAAAAACTCATCTGTAATAGAAGCTTCTGTAACTTTCTAGCTTCTGTGATGTTTTAATTTCTTTTCCTTAAGAAAAATTTTTGTTTTGTTTTGTTTTGTTTTTTGAGACAGGGTCTCACTTTGTGGTTCAGGCTGGCCCTGAGCTCAGCCTCCAACTCACATCACAATCCTCCTGCCTCTGCCTCCCGAGTGCTGGGATTACAGGCGTGAGCCACCACGCCCGCCTCTGTGGTATGTGGTACTGGTTGCTGCTGGGTGTGGGTCTCCACACCCAGTATTGTTATGTGGTTACCGGGGAATCGAACCCGGGCCCTTACACTTGCAAGACAGGCACCTTAACCACTGAGCTAACTCCCTGGCCCAAGAAAAATATTTTGAGTGATCCAGTCTGATTGGATTCATTATTACTATTTGTGGAGCTGTAAAACTAAACTGGAAACAAAATGAAGTCTAAGCTTCTGTGCACAGGAAGGAAAAATTAGAGAAGTTATGAAAATAAACAGCAAAAAGATGGGGTAAGTGCAAATAGAGATGTGTTCAAATCAAAGAGGAGATTGGGATCACTCCAACTTTTACTGAGCTGAGCTTCACATTACCTGGGTCTATGCCTTTCCTCCCCATGAGTTAGTAGTACACTCTTCAGAGTAGTACCACCTGCCTATGTTCTAGCTCCAGTCTCTATTGCTAGTGTGATACTTTGCACAAACTAGGTTATTATTTAAGTATTTGCTAAGTCTAAAGAGACACTTCCAGATCTGCAACCGGTAAGGATATTTTTGACTGACCTAAATAATAACGTGATACCATAAATGGGCTAGAGAAACAAAATCACACACCGTAATTGCTTTGTTTTGGATGATAATTTTATTTGCTTCATAGCAGCTTAGCCCACTAAATCTGTGATACATGTAAAACATATACTGAATTCAATAGAGGAAAACTCCTTAATCCTGACTGATTATTATTATTATCTTAAAACATTCAAAAATATAGATTCTGAAGTTGCACTCCTATGAATTTTAATATATTGGTGTTTGGGGATCCTATGTGTCTTTTAGATTCTCCAACTCATTGTGATTAGTACTCAGAATCAATTTCCTACTAAAGCAGGAAATTCTGCTTTTTGATGTTGATTGTAAGCTTTACTTTACTTTGGTCTAAATGTTAAGGCCTTAGTTATTTCCTTTCAAAAGGAGGTAAACAGAAGATCCTAATTTTCTAAAACCAACCACAAATCTCTTAGCATCCATAAAGTTTAGGATTATTAAATTAAAAACAATTAGAAATAAAATTATACAAGATATTCAATACTGTATTTTAGGGAGAAATGAACTACCATATTTTTGCTCATCAGGATAATTCAGGAATATTAGTAGTAGAATCTAACGAAGACAGCTACTTTATCTCCTGACAAAAATACATGATCACCATGGTAACAACTGAAATGGGACAAGATGTCTCCTTAGAGGCACAGAATAGAACCAACCATCAGTTGGGGAAGAAGAATTCTATCTACCCACAAGTGATGCTTGTAGTTATATTTGTATAAACTCATGTCATTTTAGTTAAGACATTTATATTAAGTAATTTCAAACATGTGTCATAGTAACTATGCACATTAACTACCCATATGTGAGGGTTTTGTATTCACTTTAACTAACTTAAATATTCTTATTAAAGGAGCTGGTCAAGAGAATCAAACAAATTTTGTCATCTACAAAACAAAACAAACAAATAAAAAACACTGAAAGCTAATAACAGTGAACCCTCAAATTATAACTGGCCTGACAGATGAATATCTTGGGTTGTAGATGGGATTTTAGCTTTAACTTACAGCCAAAGTCTTGAGTTATGACCTTAATGCCAGCTTCTGGGCTTTCAGATTGTCTCAAATACAGATTTAACCCCTAAAGAATCCTGGAAGGAGGCCTACAACATTCATTCCTGTGTAGGGTTAACGGGAGAAATCCTGGGCCAATGTCTCTCTAAGAACAGTGAGATCTGCCTGTTTACAGGAGAAAGAATTTGAAGGCTGTGTAGAGGGGCCTGAGTTTCCACTGACTAACTTGAATTACAATTGCCCTCATGAAGGAATTTGGGTCGTAAGTCAAAGGTTCACTGTACTCTTTCTTTATAGTATTGATAACAATGACAATTTCCATTTAATGAGGACTTACTATATAAAACACTTTACTTATACTACATCATTTATTTCTCATGGTTGCACCACAAAGTAATTTTATTACTGCCCATTTTATAGAAGAAGAAGTTTTGGAGAAGTGAAATAATTTACTCATGATCATAAAACCAAAAAATAGTGGAGCTAAGATGAAATCTACCTCATGATCTTTTTCAAAGATATTGCCTTCCAAAATAAGGAACATAATTTATGAGAGATAGGAACTGTGGTCATTTTAGGCAATTCTGTCAAAAAACATCAGAATCTTTTAGTAGAAAATGGTGCTTATTTTTCTGTGTTGCCCATAACTGCCTTCAAAGGTTAGAGCTATATGATCTTGTCAGCCTTTTAACTCACTTGGTAATTTTGTAAATTTCCCAACAATGTACCATTATACAGTCAGGCCACATATACTTTAGTGTACTAAACAAGTGCCAGGCACTGTATTTATTATAGGATTTATAAAGATTTAAACCAGCCTCTATACCAAGAAGTTCAAAAGTTGTGATAAAGACAGTGAAAGAGACAGAGAAGTAAATAGATTATATTAATATATTGAATGGAGCTGCAGAATAGAAAGAAGTGCTTACGAAGATGGTAATGGACAGGAAAACTTTAACAGAAGCAATCCTAGATTCTGGCTGTAGGTATGATATTCCATACCTTTTGTTAAGATTAGTGGCATAAAATATAACATAATTTCCTTCTTTTATTCCATATTTCAGAATATTCTAGAAACACTCTAGTTGTCTTTCAGAAGCTTTTCAGCTATGTTCATGCAGCAGAATATTCCAATATAAGTGCACTAGTATTGGGACTTTCTTACATGGTACATAGACCTAAGTTTTGCTTTCTAAACACTACAGGATGTGTCGGTTTCCAGGAATACCTGTTGTAGCACAATCAAGCCAAGGTCCTGTGGGTTTTTCATTCATTTTCCTATTTGTTGTAATTCTCATTTTTATGAAATCAAAGTTTTAAAGACATATTTACATATTATGGTTTTAAAAGTTGTAATTGATTCCTGAATACTATCTTCAATTTCTTTCTGATCCTTCACTTTAGCAAATAATAACAATAGTGACAGATTGTTGATACACATTACAGATTTTATTCATTTTATAGCAGAACTATGACATGCATCACTCTGTTACTGGAAATGGAAACAGTTATCTCCACAAAGGAATGAAGTCATTTAAAAGTTCCTCAATAGCTATGATAGTCAGTTCTCTTGAAGGGGAAACTATTAATCATCTAGAAATTCACACACACACACACACACACACACACACACACACACCCCACAGACATTATTAACTTTGCTTTTTTCTTTATTCTGTATAGGTTCCCACTGCAAGACACCCTAAGTTAGCAATGAAATTAAGTTTTTACAGGGACTTTCTGCTATAAATGTGACATTGTGATAAAGGAAGTGATTTATTGTCCTTGATAATCTAATTTGGGTCCACAATAGTTCTTTGAGATAACTCTATATTATGCTTTTCTAATCTAAAGTATATAAAGAGTAAGACTACTGTCTATTACATCTTATGGGTTCTGATGTGTTAAGCTTATATCAATGTTTCATCATATTTAAACTGTTGGATGTTTCACCTTAAGTTTGTACCTCTTCGGATTATAAAGTTTTTTTTAAAAATATTTGAACTTAATATATAAATGCATGTGTGATAAATTTTCCACAATATCATTCTACTCATTATTCCTCAATACTACCTAATTATTTCATATAGGTTTTTAACTTTTCAAACCTCATTTTTACAGTATTTCAAGAGATTTGGCCATCATGTAGCACTATAAGGAATGGGAAGTCACTGAATTTTACAGAAGAATGGAAATCTGAAAATCTGCAGATAACTCTTTATACACAAGTACAAAAGGACACTAGTAATCCATTAGACATTAGGAAGCATTGTTAAATATATGAAATTATTTCAAATTACCACCTTTTCAGAACCATGGACAGCTATATTGACTGCTACTATACGGATCTCAATTGAGTCACTAATTCTCAAATGGATGTACCTTGAGGACATCCTCATAAGTGAAATAAATAGGTCACAGATATGTAAATATCATATCTTTTCTTTGGTATGAGAAAATGAAGTTGTAAATGAGTTCTAATATACATAGTTGATATTGTGAAATAGAAAATATTTAAAAGGAAATAGGGTGTAGGAGTAAAAAAAGGGAAAAAAAGAATGTGATAGTAATAATAAAGAAAAAAGGAAACAAAGCTTATGTGTATAAGCAATGGGGGCTGTAGGGCATGGGTGGAAGGGGAAAAATGAGGATCAAGCCATGTCATATTCTGCCTCAAACTGTCAATGTTGAATGCGATGATGATGTGTATTCAAAATGTACCAATAAAGATTTGAATTTTTTTAAAAAGCTGGGGCTGTGAAATAAAATCATCTGAAGGCTCTTAATCAGTTAGATTTGCCTAATGGTACAAGGTCAAAATATCATAGTTATACTTCTAAGAAGAGTGTTAAGGGCATTGGGCTGGAAGTACTCTTTCAGAAAGCTTTCCTACGATTCTATCTCATTAGGAGCTTGAATAAGCACAGTAGTATCTTAAAGGCCTTCATGTCTGCAATGAATTGTCTGAGGAGTTCTATATTTACTTCTTTCTGAAAAAAAATACCTTGATAAATATTGACTAATATCCTGAGGAAGTTTAGTGTTCCTTGGCTTTGACCTATTGAGAGGAAATTTTGAGGCCCAGTGATTTGCTTACAAATGTTAAAATCCTGTGCAACTATGTGTGAGGATATTAGAAGAGCTTCAGTGACAAAGAGGTGAGAGAAATGGGAAAAAGTGAAAAATGTACAAAAATTTTGAAAAAGGAGAGATGCCATTAATCTATTATTTAATACCATAAAATCCAGTGAAAGTAAAGAAGAATTAAAAATGTGGTCTCAACATTATTCAAAATGAGATTATTTTACTTCTGTTGCTAGATACATGAATATTTCACTAGTACACAAGAATTATTCTGTACACTATTTATTACCTCTTCACATTTTTTGACAATAAATATTTATTACCCAAAATAAAATGTGGGCACAGGGAACTTGATGAGGCATGCTCCATCCAACTGTTCTTAATTTCTATCGACCATCCTCCCTGTCTCCAATTATCACTTCTCTCCTTTTGTCCAACTTCCCACTGTCATTATATCTCTGTAGATTTTATAACTGGGAATGTTCCATTTTGTGTGAAAATACAGCTTGTGTTTCTTTGGAAAGGAGATAGGACTAATTGGCTACTTTGGCAATCACATAGTCTTGAGTCTAGCAGGAAGGGCTGGTTCCTGGCAGGAAAGAGAATCAAATGCTCAAATCCCCAAGCTGTCAGCTAGCAGATGTACAATCAAATAGGAGAACAAAGAACCTTTGGAACAAAGTTGAGAGCTCTGCTTGTGTTGTCAGTTAGAGGAGAATCTGTTTCAGCTCAAAAGCAAACGCTTGACTCCATGCGTTCTGACTTTTCACACCAGTCCCCTCACCTCACCTCTCCAACCTCATGCTTCCACCCTGCTGAGAAAATATCACTCTAAAGGGGACACATATGGTGGAAAATTCAGAGTGCCATCTTTACCACATGCCTGTGCAATTTTATCATTGAGCTAATTGCATTAGGCAGTTTCAGATGCTTTCCACCTGGCCTTCCTTTGTGGCTGTGTTATATAGAATCCCTTCTCCCTGTTCCCAGTGATGCAGGCTCAGTCAGGCCACTGACTGTCTCTGGTCTCGGGTAATGGTAAGAGCTCAGCATTTTCCACAGACAAAGCCAACGATCTCTTTCTAGACATTGAGCTTCTGCTATAATACCTACACCATACATACTTACAGTATCTTTATAGTATCTTTTGCCTTTTTGGTGTGGAGGCATAAAAGAGTGATATGGTTTGAAAACTCTCTAGATATTATTCATTAGCTTATTTTCAGATAACTTGAACCTACTTAAGACTTTTTTTCTCCTTAGCAAAATCAGTTATGCCTTTGAATTTAATCTACTCTCCAATATGTCTTGCCACCTTCTTTTGTCACTCCCATTTCCCATGTCACTCAGATCTCACCTGCATGTTTTTGTCTCCTGATGGCCTCTGCAGTCTCTTTTTGCCTCACTTCATCTAATGTGGACTGAACATCCAGGGTGATGCAGCAAGGTGCCATTGCATCTTTGCTGAAAACCCAACAGCAGGCTTTCCAGCACACTCAAGATAAAGACCTAAGTGCTCTCAGTTAGTTGCAGTGCTTGATATAAGCAAGTCCTCTCTTTTCCCTCCAGTCACTCAGCCCCAGCCATGGGCTGTCACTGATTTCTGCCAGGCATGCTCCCACTGCAGGGTCTTTAGCTGGCTATTTCTTTGGTTTTTATTGCTTTTTCCTGAGAGAATCAGATGGTGCACTTCCTACCATGTAGTGTTTCTTCCTTGCATTTATCCCCAGTGACATTCATTAGTTTATATTTTATTTATACATTAATCACTATTTATTTTACTGTTGATTATCTTCCCTGTTATAACGCAAGGTTAATTTCCCCCTTCCATGTTTGTTCTGTGAATTTTCCGTTATTCTTGTTATTAGTATTTTTCATTGTTTGAAGTATTCTCCTTAATATTTGCCTCAAAGCTGTCACTCAATCACATTTCCCCATCAGGTCTAACTTCAACAGAACAGACAAGGAACAAAATCACAAAAAAAGTTTTAGAGTAGTCCAGGAGTGGAGGGAAAATGCTGTAAGATAAAAAGAGAATAGCTTTTCACCAATTAGATTTGTTTAGCAGAGAAAGAAATACAGGAGAGCAGAAGGCCAAAACTGGAGGGGGAGCATTCTCATTCAGACCCTGGTGGTGGAAGCAAGAAATCCTGATTTCTGTCAAATTTTCAACAGTGGGATAATTCTTAGAAAATCCTAGACTTCCTGGATGTTGGATACTTCCTGTCTAGGTCTACTTTTCTACATATTCTTACTGTCTTATCTATGCACATATTCTTACTGTCTTATCTATGCATTGTGGCTGTGTGAGTCATTTTAGGAGAAGAGGAATTGACTTTGCTTGCGTCACCAGACCCTTAAAGATTAATGACCACATTTTGACTCGTTTTTGGAGACTACAGATTTTTTGTTTTGTTTTGAGTCTTACTTTGGGGTAATAGATGAACAGGAGTACCACTTACTAAATTTGTTCTTATTTGGATAATAACCTAATTTCCAACAATCCATAAAAATATACTGTCCAATTTGCCTACTTACAAATAAAATTAAATTTCAATACTTTAAAATCAGTCAAGAGGTCAACAACTGAGAAGGAGAAACATGCTCTAAACATGAGTACTCTGGATTAGCACAGTGGTCTAAATTTGTTAAATAATGCAAAAAGTCAAATCCAAAGTGAAAACTACTATAACACTTTTCTAAGTATTTCACGATAAATCAAATACTATAATTTGAAATATACTGATGAGCTTTCCCTCCATACTTAAAAATTTCCATCTTTCTTTTTTCTTTGTGCGGTCATATTTCTACCCTACTGTATGCCTCAGGTATTTATCCCATTTATCACATTATGATTATTTATAAAAATATACAAGTAGGTATAAATATTAACTTGTTTAACCATATTCCTGTTAATATTCTATTTTTAATGAACGAAGTAACCATCACAAATTTTAGTAATACATTTTGACCAGAATAACAAATGTTTTAAAAGTATGGTTGAATTAAATATAAAATATTTTATTAATAGGTCTTCTAAAATGATAAATGATTGAATTTTCCCGAGGATTTTAGTAAAAAAGAACTGTACTTAGTACTGAAAACTGCATAATACTAATTTCATCTTATAAAATGAAATTTTATAAAGGTTGACTGTGATTGGGACACCTTACATGATACTGTATATATATATATATATTTCTAAGCCCTAGCCCAAGAGATTTTCATTCAGTAAATTGCCACTTACAGTCTGAGAGGCATGAGTTTGGTAGAACTTACTAAAGATTCTGATCCTTGAAAAGCTTTAAGCTAAGGCATAATGTAATCAAAATAGGGAAGCATATGAGGAGATTGTTGTGAACCCAAAGAGGCTATTGAGACACTGGTAAGAAGACTACAAAAGTCCCGGCTGGAGATGGTGA
>PVIR01010379.1:0-50199 GCA_004026965.1 Petromus typicus | reverse complement strand
GCTTTACTTTGAATGTCTTATAGAATTTAGCTCTGAAGCCATCAGGATCAAGGCTTTTCTTTTTTTGCACGTTTAAAATTACATTTTCAATTTAATTTATTGTTATTGAGGTATTTAGCATTTTTATGTCTTCATTCAACTTTGGGAGTTCATATGTTTTCATAAATCTCTCCACTTCTTCTTTGTTTTCCATCATATTTGAGTACAGCTTTTTGAAATAGGTGTTGACCATCCTCCAGTTTTCTCCTAAATCTATGTGGTTTCAACCTTTTTATTAATAATTTCATGGATCTAGATCTCTTTCTTCATTTTTTTTGATAAGTTTGGCAAAACGTTTACCAATTTTTGCATTATTTCAAAGAATCAACTTTTTGATTCATTAATTTTTGTATAATTTTCTTAGTCTCCATTGCATTTATTTCTCCTATGTTCGTTACAGTTCCTTCCCTTGTATGAGCTTTCAGTTTGCCTTGCTCTTTTTTGTTTCTAGTAGGTCATTTATTTGAGGTTCTTCTGTTTTCCTAGCATGAACAGTCTCTGCATTCATTGTGTCCTATAGATCCCTGTTGTACTGGCCTTATCATTTAATTGTAGAAACAGTTTCATTTCTTCTTTAATTTAATCTGTGACCCACTGATTATTCAAGAGAGTGTTATTCAACTTCCATGTGATTGTGAAATTCTTGGAATTTCTTTTGTTATAGATCTCCAATTTCAAGGCACTATGGTCTGATAATATACAGGGGATAAGTTCAGTTTCTTTACATTTACTTATAAAGTTCTATGAATTAATATATGTTCTATTTTGGGGAATGACCTATGTGCAGCAAAGAAGAATGTATATCCCACTTTTGTGGGGTCAAATGTTCTGCAAAAATCTGTTAAATTCATTTGTTTAAAAGTTTTGTTCAGTTCTCTTACTTCACTATTGACTTTTTGTCTAATTTGTTATGTGTATTTGTGATAGTGGGGTGTTAAGGTCCCATAGTACTATTGTACTAGTGCTTATTTTGTATTTTCTGTCTATTCATATTTTATTTATATAGCTAGTTATGATAATATTTGATGCATATGTACTTATGACTGTCATCTCTACTTCTTGGCTTGTTTCTTGGATGAGAATACAGTGACTTTCTTTGTCTTTCTTACTTAATTTTTGTTTGAAGTCAACTTTGTCTGCAAATAAAATAGCCACTCCTGCTTTTTTGTGGTTTTGGGAATTGTTTTCTGTCCTTTTACTTTCAAGCTATGGTTATCATTTTCAAGTATATGTGTTTATTGAATATGACAGGTCGTTGGGTCTTGCTTCTTGATCTATTCTGCCAGTTTATTTTTTTTAATTGGAGAATTGAGATCATTAACATTTATGATTATAAGTGATATGTGTTGAATTTCACTTGTCATTTTTTTTGTAGTTGGTTGTTTCATTATTATTTTATCCCCCTGCAGTTTAATTTCTTGACTTGCCTAGTGGCTTCCTCCTGTCAGGCCTCATGGAATTGTGAGCCTCACTATTTCTTCAGTACATTGTTTAGGGCTTTTTGTAATACAGATTTAGTATTCATAAAATATTTCAGGTGTCATCGTGGAAATATCTTCCTTTCCCATTGACTTTGAAGGCTAGCTTTGCAGGATACATCAATCTAGGTTGGAAGCTGTTTTCTTTTATGGTTTGAAATATTTCACTCCAGGTTCTCTTTGACTGGAGGGTTTGTGTTAAAAAGTCGACTGTGATCCAGGAATAGTTGTTCAAACCTATAATCCCAGCATTCCATAGGTAAATGCAAGAGGATCGCAATGAGTTTGAGGTCAGTCTGGGCTACATAGTGAGTTCAGGGCCAGTCTGAACTACAATCCAATATTTTGTCTCAAAAAATTAAAAAACTAAATGAAAACAAAACACAAAGCAATAAAAACACAAAACAAAAATCTACTGCAATTCTGTTGGGCTTTCCTTTAGGTACAATCTGTTTCTTTTCTCTAAATGCTTTCAATATCTTGTTCTTCTGTTGATATTCTAGTATTGTGACTATTATAAGCCTAGGTGTATGTTTTTTTTTTTTTTAATCATGGTTAGTTGGAGCCCTGTATGCCTCATTTATCTGTATGTCAAATTCTTTTCTCTTGCTTGTGTTAGATCTGTGAAGTGATATATATATATATACACACATACATATATATATATATGTGTATATGTGTATATATATATGTGTATATATATATGTGTATATATATAATTAAATTTATAATTTAATGATATATATAACTTACACTCTCTCCTATTTCTTCATTGAGCCCAATCAGTTTTAAGTTATTCTTTTTTATATCATCTAACAACTGCTAGACTGATTTCTCATGCTCCCTTACTATTTTTAAGAAATATTTCCTTTCTTGATCACTAATTGCAATCTTAAAATTCTGTCTTTGAATTCCTTAGCTGTACTATATAAGCTTTCAACAGAAATTTTAATCTCTTGAATTTCCACTTGAATCTGTTTAGTGGATTCCATTTGTTTTCTATGCTGGTATTTTGTCATGTTCTATGAGACTCTCTATTTTTTATTTATGTCATTCACCTGATCATCAATGTGCTATTATCTGAAAGATTATTTCTGATTTCGTATTTTTCCATATTCTCTTTTTTCACCAATTCAGAAGGTCCAGCTGGTTGTGTTTCAGGTGGTTTGTGTTATTGGTGCTTATTTCTCCCTTTGGAGATTAGGAATTCTGGGTTTGGGTTTTAATTGGGATTTTTTTTCCTTTTTTTTTTTTTTTTTTTTTGCTACTGTTAGTGTTTTTGGTTTAATTTCTGGACTACTGTCTGTAAACTGCTGGATACAATTAGCTTTCTTGATAATATTTAGAACCCTGAAGAAATGATTTCTTCCTTGGTCATCTTCCTAATATCACTGACCTTTAAGGACTTGTCCTTAAGTGAGTCCAGTACAGCTCCAGCACTTACTGCCTAGATGCAGTTTCTGGGCCTGAGACTTGTGCAATAGTCCTGTGTGAAGTCAGCATGTAAGTGCTGTTCCAGAAGAAAACGTTCAATAAGAAAGGGAAATGGATGGGGGCCCAAGGGAAAGGCACTGGAAGGACAGAAAAAAATGGATAGTATAAAGGAAAAATTGGGAACAAAGTTTAAGCATATGAGGGTGGGAGTGAAAAGGGATAGGATAAAGGGAAAATATGGCATAGTGAGTTTATGATCACATTCCTCATGGAGAATCTGTACTTGTATATGATATAGTTTCTTATTTGTTCCCCTTTCACGAGGTCCAGAATATATGGTAGTGTTTGGTCCACTTTTCTTTTGATGATTATACTGTGCATTCCCCAGCGTTGTTTGTGAGAATAAAAATGCTAAGGCATTACAAAAGTTCTCACATTTACTATAATGGACATCAGATATTAGCTCATTTTTACTGTATTTTATATTCTTTGACTTAGTTCTTGTTTTGTAGTGGTGCATTTAAGATTGAAATGACTCACAGAACCCCATTTTTATACTCTGGTGTCTGAAAAAAATCTCTTCATAGAGGTCTCTCATCTCATAATTGATACTTTGCAATGGCTTAAATTATGTGGCCAACAAAAAGTGGCTGTAGGGCTAAAACAATTATTAAAAATACTTTGTGTTTGGGCCGGGGAGTTAGCTCAGTGGTTCCGGTGCCTGTCTTGCAAGCGCAAGGGCCCGGGTTTGATTCCCCGGTAACCACATAACAATACTGGGTGTGGAGACTCACATCCAGCAGCAACCAGTACCACATACCACAGTGCCGGGAGTGGTGGCTCACACCTGTAATCCCAGCACTCGGGAAGCAGTGGCAGGAGGATTGTGATGTGAGTTTGAGGCTGAGCTCAGGGCCAGCCAGAACCACAAAGCGAGACCCTGTCTCAAAAAACCTTAAAAAAAATACTTTGTGTTTTAAATTACATTGAAGAGTCTATTTTCCAATCAATAGTTTGTTAAGGAATATTAAATACCATCTAAATATAACCTAGGTTTTAAAACTGAGAAAACTTTGGTGTATTATTATGCTTTATTTCATATCTACTGTGTATCTTTATACTTGTCACTATAGGTGTGAAAATAAGTAGAAAACTTTTACATTCTAAATAAAATATAGTTAATACCTCAGGTAAGATCTAACTAGGTAAGATCTAACCAGGCTCAAAAGTAATAGAAGTGAAATGTGGGTGATGAAAGAATTAAGGATGTGTATATGGGGTTGTGTGACAATCTAGGTATTGAACAAGTAAGGAGCTGATAGGGTACCTTATTGGAGGATTCAAGATAAGGTAACTAGTGGCCACACAGGGCTTGAGGAGGCCAGAAGTGAAATAAATTTTGACAGGATTTGCCATGTGGGACACAAAATATCAATGGCACTGGGTTACTATGTAGAGGATGCTGAAGATGACAAAGAGAGAGAGAGAGGGAAAGAGAGACAGATAGAGAGAGACAGAAAGACAGAGACAGAGACAAGGATAGAGACAAAGACAGAGAGTCTTTCCTGCTAATGGTTTTAAGTCGCACCCAGAATCCCTCACACGCTCACAGAATGATCTGGATGAAACCCAGCAGGAGTAGAGGACAGTGTAAACACCTTTAGGAATCAACAATCCTGTGAAGCAGAGAGGAAGTGTAAAGAAAGTTCACATGGGAAAGACCAGCATGGCTAACCACTACTTACCCAAGATCACTACAGATCCCATACATTTTCTATACCTGTTAGGGATGTGAAACGTTAATTGGTCCATTTTTTTTTTTTTTTTTTTTTGCTCCAACTCTATATTCTCCCTCTCAGTAATACAAAAGATTCTGATATAGACAAAACTATCCTTATGGGAATATTTACTTTTGGGTTTTTATTTTGACATTTTTAACTTAAAATTCATGAAGCTTATTTCTTATTCCTTTCTATAGTTATTTAATTATGGGATTTTGCAGGCTTTTTATCATTTTGATAATATTAAAAGGAAGGCTTTAAAATGATAAAAAATGTTTTCTAAATATGTATTCCATAATAGTTTGATCATGAAAATAATACAAGTTACTTTTTTAGTAATTTATTCTGCGAGTGTAGAAATGTCACTAAATTGGAAGCATAATACATGATTTTATGCTACTGATATGCCAATATCCTTTAAGAGATAGCTTGACTCCAGCCTCCTGCTTCATGTCAGTTTTCCATAGATGCCTAAAGTTTCCTGCCTCCATCTTTTCAGTGGGTATTATCATTTGATACACAAAAATAAGGTTTAAAATTTTTAGCTAGTTGGTCTTTCCAGACTTTAAATGTTTGATCTTTAAATTTAGTTTTTATTCCAACAAACTGCTCTTTCGTGATCATAACACATTTTGGTAACATTACATAATAATGTAACAAATGGCTTCCCTCTACATTTTTCTAAATCATTTCATTGGTTCATATAAGGTAGTTTCTTACACTGAGTCTAGATGGATATTCGTGGGTACCTTGTGTTGTTTTATGAGTTTGACATACACAGGTATATTATCTTAGATTTTGGCTATAACAGTTGGCTTTGGAGACTCATTCTAGAGAGCTAATTTCTGACTTACAAGGAATCTTCAAAATGAAATATATATTACATGCTCTCTTCATTCATATATTGATATTATGTTAATATGTACCCATAATGTCTTGCAGACAAAAGCAACTGAGGTATTTCTATCTCTCATCAAAGCATTATCACAGTGATACTAGACAACAACATGGTTATAGTATACATGTTAAAATTTAATGAATTATGCAGAATTTAATACAGCAAAATGTCTAAAAATCTACTCAACATCAAGTAGGAAATAACAGTTAATGTCATCTCTAGAATATGAGGCTATCTCTAAACCAATGTAATGTATCTGTAGTATAAAATAAGAAATCTAGGATGGCCAGTAAAACCTATCTCAATCACCATGTGGTGCATTTCCAGCTACGATTCCTGTTTAGATTTCCTGTTTTAATCACAGGCCATTTGGGCCTATTTGGGCTACCCTTACAAAGTATCAAAAACTGTGAGCCAAAATAATGGAAATTTGTAACAATTTTAGAGAGTGGAAAGTCCAACATCAAGATCCTGGCAAAGTAAATTTTCTCCTGAGGGCTCATCTACAGCTTGTAGGTGACTTCTGCCTGGTTAGAAGTAAGGTTCTGAATGATAGTAAAAAGCAGAGCATGTAACATATGTTTTCATGTGCTGCTGACGTCAGCTCTCTCGTGACATTTCTTTTAAGTTCCTTTTATTCCACCATGTGGGGCTCACACTTGTGACCACATAAGACTCTACCATCTCCAGCTGTTAGCTTCCAGCATCATGGTGTTTGTTAAGGCTTCGACATACAACAATTAGGAGAACACAAACAAGCCATCCATAACTCTGCTCAGTAACTTTCTGACGATTACTTAGTTTAAACTCTTGTTTTACTCTGGATGAGAAGGGGTCATAGTTTGTGGCCTTGAGCTGGAATTAGGACACATGAAGAATCCAGATCAAAGAGAGGCTAGGTAGAATATGCTTATAGATTTAGCATATAGAAGTAGTATAGAATATTGGGGAGAATGCAAAATACTGAGTGTAGCAGACCATCCAGCCAAGACCTCAATTCCAAGGACATGGGTTGAGAAAGAATGTCTAGGCAGGAAAGATGTTGGAAAGGTAGAAATGCTGAAGGTGGAAGTATATTAATGGACAGTATGATGAAGATCTGGAAAAAAAAATCTCAAGTGCCTCAGGAAGAAATCTGTGCCTATATTTATGGTCAAGGATTGGTGTTGTTAAAGGGTCTGTCCCACTCACCATATGTTTGGCTTCCACTTTGGCTTTGCCACAGAAAAAAGAGTTTTTAGCTAAAAGTGTAATCTGCACAGCAATTCTATATTTAATAAATAGCAAATGAATCAATATTGTATTTTAAACATAACTTTTTACTTACCTGGATAATGTAAATTCTTCTTTTTGAATAGAGATAATTCTAAGTATACTATTAGAAGTAAGATTCTGAATAACAGTAAAAAACAGAGCATATAAAATACAGTGTGAAGAGCCAGCTTATCTTGACAACTTTCACATTCTATAAAGGTGTTAGTTTGTATTTTTAAAATATTAACAATAAATCAAGCATGGTGGTGCACACCTATAATTGCAGCTCTTGGAAGGTTGAGACAGGAGGATCACTATGAGTTTCAGGCCACAATGGTCAAAATGAGTTCAAGGCCAACCTGTATTACATAGTGAGCCTCTGATCATGAAGTGTATAATAATGGACCAATAAAGATTCAAATTAAAAAAAACTAAACAAATGAAAAGCCCTAACCAAATTAAAATACCCGCTTTCTCAGTGATTTAAGCCCAACAAAGATTTGTTCCTTTCACAGCCCAATTTTACTCAGCGGCATGAGATGGCTCTGTTCCAGGCTCTCAGACGTGGAAGTCCATTTCACCTCACTGTCATGTTGTTCTATGGCCTCAGGCCCTGTGGTGATTGTTCTATATCTGATAAACTAAAGAGGGGAATGTGCAGAAATCACATTCATATCAGCTATGGACATGGCTAAATTAATTTCATCTTTGTCTCACTTGCTGAAACTCAGTTATACAGCCCAACAAAGTGCGCATGTCACTGAGAAGTAGAGTTTCAGGGCGTGGTCCAGGAGCAAATATGTCGGGAGATAATGACCAGCTATCTCACTGTATCTCTTTATCTTGCCATTTCTCTATAGCTTTTACATCAATAAAAAAATCTATGAAAGATCAAACCTACAAAAAATACTACAAAACATGTTTATTAAAGGTTGCAAATATAATTTCAGAGGATGTTATTATAATCCAGCTAGTGTCATTTGTGCACACATCAGTTTTGTCTGGTTTGGAGTTTTTGTATTACTCTGTCCATGTTTTCCAAATGACTAGATTGTATCTAGTATGAATTGAGAGAACCAAAGTCAAAAAGTTTAAAAGAAGTTCTTGAATAACTTTAGTATGAGATTAGCTATTATTTCAAAACTGTACTTAAGATTCCTTATGGTTTTTTTTTGTCAAAGAAATGCTGAGTTTCCTTGTCAATCCATATTTCAATAGACAGAAGCATTTATAGACTTGTTTCCAGAAGGACTTGTCAGTGGCCTTTGAGAGAAAACCTTAATGCTATTAATTTTGAATAATACAACAAGAGAAAGAAGAATCTTTCAGACAGTCTTCAGGCTAAAAGTAAGCTGTAATCACTGCTATTGCATTGCAATAGTGGCAAGAAGCTGCTTTTTCCCTTTGTCAGTTAATTCTCAAACTGTACTGGCCAAGATAGCAACCACTAGCCACATGGAGCTATTTAAATGTGAATTAAAGTTACATAAAGTAAAAAATTTATTTAGTCACTCTGGGCACTACTCAAGTGCTCAAATGCCTTCTTAGCTTGTGGCTGCTGTGTTTTCCAGGGAAGACGTAGAGCATGTCCATCAATATTGCTGAGAGCTGTGGGCAATTAATACGAAGTGGGCTAGAAATACAAAGAGCTTTGATCAGGGTGAATATTCACAATAGGGCAGGAGTACTTGCCTGCTACTTATTTGCTTCCTCACCTTATTCCTGAATGAAATCAAATTGATTCAGTGCATTAGAAAAATTAAGATTTAAAAAATTGCATGTTCGTATTGATGATTCAAGAAGGCTAGCTAGTTAATTGGAAACTTATTCAATGCAAATACTAACACAAAGACTGTTCAAACTATGCTAAATGCAAGCCATTTTGGTTTGTGTGAATGGGAATAATCAATTAAAAACAGTGAAATCTAATCCATCATTTGTAGAAACATGTCAGCGTGCTCTTGATGTAAAAGCCAAATACGCCTCTCTCTTTTGCATGTGCTCTCTCTCCCTCTTTCTCTCCAGTTTCTTGTTTCTTTCCCACGTTTTTTTTTTTTTTTTTTTTTTTTTTTTTTTTTTTTTTTTTTTTTTTTTTTTTTTTTTTTTTTTTTGGTTCCTGGAACATTCCCTCTCTCCTCTCTCTCCTTCTGTCTCTTTCTTCTTTCTTTCTTTTTTTACAAGCTAACAATTTTGATGTGGCTCTGTGTCTTATTCCCTTCCAGGCTTACAGCTGTTTTGGCAACAGAAGAAAAAAATCCCCATAACAAATCAAATAAAAGCCCTTTCTGTGAAGAGGAATTGAAAACAGCAGGCCTCAAAGAGGACTGCACATGAGATGCCTTGTTCTGGCTTTCAACACAACTCAAATCAGAAACACATTACCATAATCTGAAACAGCCCACTGCTAACACAAGACAGATGGTGGGTAATAACCCATGCATCATTAATAAATAAATTCCAGCATTAAAGGCTTTATAAAGTATGACAACATTATCTGGGCACAATTACTGCCCCTATCCCACCCCCTACATCATTTCAGTGTGCTCTGAACTATGCTAAGTTTATTTTTATTTTTTTCCCCTCCAACTCCAAAGATCTGAGGGAAGTTTAAATACGACATGAGTTCTAACCAGATGAAACCTATCTTAGTGTACAAGACAGGTCTAAAACTCCATACGGGGAAAATAAAATAGCTGCCAAAGCATAATGGCTCACATGCTCTGCTGTTGGATCAGCCCCCAGCAATTTATTGCACTGCCCTTCATGGGCTGCCCTCGCCCTTTCAGGTACCCTGTGCTTGTGTCGCACTGCACACTCCAAGCAAGAATCCTGGCATCATTTTTGCCACAAAGCTGAAAGATAGATGTGTAATTTCTCAGCTTTCCTTTTGCAAACGATACCATCTGTGTCCTTCCCCCAAGAGGGGGGCTTTGATTACACTGGAGAGAGAGAGGGAGAGAGAGAGGGAGAGAGAGAGAGACAGAGAGGGAGGGAGGGAGGGAGATGATCCCTTTCTCTCTTTCTCTCCCATAAATGTTGGAAACAAAAGGAAGGAAGACGGGGAGGAGAAAGAGGAGCAGCAGGAGGAGCAGAAGGCCAAGGAGAAGCCGCCGCCAGCTGTCACTCATCAAATGTGGAAGACACAATTTGAACTGCGTTGTTTATTCAGTGGGATGTTTTGTTTGTTTGGTGAAATAATGTTATTCCCGCAGGGTGTGAGAAGTACAGGAATGTGAGAGATGGCTGTGTAGGCTGTGTGGGTGATGTTCCTGGGACCACCTGGGAACTGCAATGATCCTATAAAGCCTGGGCAGCCCCTATTCATGAAGCCATCCTAAACCTAAAGTCAAGCATGAGACTGACCATAAACTCTGAAGAAACACAGACTTTCAGTCAGTAAATATAAGGTGCAATTCCTCATACATGAATTACAGAATCTACCGGAAAAGAGACAATTGAAGTGTTTTAGTCATAATACTAGTATATTTTAATGAAAGAGATAAGCTATTGGGCTTATTTTATTTAACTAAGAGCTCAAGATGGAGATAATGATGCATTTCAAACGGGATAATCAAAGTTTATTAGAATACCAGGTCAAAATCTCTCCATGGTATCATCCGATGATCAAGTAGTCAGCTTTGTGGGTATGATTTATAGTTCCTGGACATGGAATGGCCACTTATGAACCCAGGCTTCTGGAGGAAAGGATGGACAGAAGGAAGGAAGGAAAGAAGAGAGGATGACAAGGAGAGAGGAAAAGGGTGACAAAGGAAAGAAGGATAAAGGAAGGAAGAAAACAAGGCAGAAAGAAAGAAAGGAAAACAGGAAGAGAGGGAGGTAAAGAGAGAAGAAAGAAATAAGTTCTCTCTGGTACAGGGATCCTTTTCTTTTCTCACACAGAGAACTTTTCCTCTACTCAGACTAACATAAAGGCTGATGTGCATGACTTTCCTGATTAACGTCTAAATCCTCGTCCTCTGCCCAAACTTAAGTCAATATTTTTATGCATACATGTGTATTTACTTTCTCTTAATTGACTGTGTGTTGATCTTATTTCCTCCATTAAATTGTAAGATTCCTGAGGATACAAACCATGTCTAATCGATGCTCTAAATTACCCTTAGCACCCGGCCCAGCATCTACATTCAAGCTAAATGAAATCACAGCTTAGAGAGACGCCAGAGCCCCTGGCAGCACAGATCCAGACAGAGTCTACGAGTTCCAGGTGATTCAGTTCCAACGCTGCTTTTCTTTGAGCTCCTTCCAACTTTGTCTCGGAACAGCTGCTGTTGGATGGTCAGGAGGAGGTGAGTTAAACTCTAATTGGTTCCTGAGGTCTGTAGTTTCCCGCACGATCTGGTCATGATTGAGGGAATTTTAAATGGGTTCTGATATTGAATCAGTAGCCAGAGAATGGAGCAAAATCATATCGATCAAGGGACTTTCTAAAAACAGTGCATTCTGCAAAAGTAAAGATTATTCCCACAAAATGTTGGTTTGTCTCCAACTCTGTAATTTATGAGATCGCATTTGATAGTGTCCCTCTTCCATCTTTCAGTAATTCCCAACCAGAGCAATTTATTAAACTAACCTTATATCATCACCATCATCATCATCACCATCATCATCATCACCATCATCATTATCACCATCATCATCATCATCCAGGTCAAAGAAGGGATCAATAAAAAGCTTTTTTGGCAATCATTTTTTAAGTACAAACTGTGGTAGAAAGATGGTTATCCAGATTTAACCCTGTTCTCGTGCATTTCAAGTCTAAAAATAAAATCCCAGGCAGAGAAGCACTAAAATTGTGTTGGAACTACATGCAGCCGTATCTGTGGCTTCTCAGGTAGGCATAAACCATGTCCCTGGGCTGAACAGGTACAGCCTATTTCAGCTGTCATTATCCCCTAAACAATATGGTGTAACAAATATTCACATAAAAATTCTATTGGATCTATTATTATAAATAATCTAGAAATACTTTAAAGTATTTCTGTGTAATTGTTGTAATCTAGAACTACTGTGAAGTATTTCTGTGATTGTTGTGTAAATTATTCTGTGTAATCTAGAAATACTGTATAGTATTTCTGTGATTGTTGTATAAATTATTAACAAATATGGAACCATTTTATATCAGAGATTTGATCATCTATAGATTTTGGTATCCTTGAGGATTCTTGAAACCAACTTTAATTCTCTTCACCACAGACACTGAGGGACATCTAATATAGCTGCACATCTGGGGCATAGTTTGAATTGTTTTATTTTTTTGCATGTAGTAAGCAAAATACATCATAAAGGGAAAAATTACTTTCTGCTTTTGACAGTTTAGAAAATGTTTTGCTAAGACATTCAGAAATGATTTTTTTCATTAATCATTGTTTCTGTTTTGCACTTGAAATTGTACCAGGGGCTTAAGGTTCAAATCTTGACTGAACAGATCTTGAAGTGACAGAGTAGAAGAGATTGGTAGCTCTCAGTAGAAGAGGAAGCAAACAGTGGGTAAGCATTGTTATGGGGTCGGATACAAGGCCCAGAAGCACAGCATGGTCTTCTACAAACCATTTAACTGTGGAGACTGCATACTTACTCAGCACTGTAAAAAGTTCACAGAAGGGCAAGGGTGAGGTTTGTCACCTCACAGAGAAATTTCAAGCTCGTATGAGTAGCTCTTTGTTTTTCCTATGGCTGCTGCTAGAGCACATCATACAGTTTAACAAATACTTGTGAAGTTTCCATTGCCTCATTTTCCAAATCTATAAAACATCCCATACCTCACAGGTCATTAGAAAATTAAATGAATGCTTCTCCAATCTTAAAATGGCACCAACATTTGTTACACATGATGGATTTTCACTGTTTTTCTTAATAAAAGACAAGCATTGTTCTAGGGCTATGAGTTACAATATGACTCATTTGTCTTACCATCTGGAAGACAAACATTTGCAGAAAGATCAACATAGAGAATCAGTTTTACTGAGTGTCCTGAGTGACTCCCAAAAGAAGAGGAAGAAATGAAGTGCACACACTGATTCACTCACAGCAAGATCTTTTCTGGGTGCTATGTATTCTTAGACAAGGAAAGAAGGACAAGGTCTTTTCTTTCATGGACTTTACAGTGTAGTGTGCAATAAGAGAAATGAATAAAAATTTACAGGAAAAAAGCCACATTACAATTGCCTGAGTACCACCAAGAAAACTGTTCCAAGAAGTTAAGCTCATTCAGTTGTTTCTAAGAGTGCAGAATGAGTGTCAAGTAAGATAAGAACTCATAAATATTCCTGAACTAGTGACTTGCTCAAAAGAGCAAATCCTTGTTATGAGATAATTCTAGAAAGTATAGATCATGGAAGCCCAGGTGAAGTTGGCTGAAGAAGTGAGGGAGATGAAGAGACTACATGAATTCTACTCGTTGCACTGATAGTAACAAAGAAGATGGAAATATGCCCAGGAAATCAAAGGAGGAAGAATTAAACCAGCATGTTAGTGTGACATCAGTGGAGTTTTTGATATATTTTCTTTAAACTTAAAGATTGAGCTATGCATGTAAATGAGAAAAGTGTTATAAGCAGAAGCCTATCTTTAAGAATATACTTCACAGAGTCAAAAATATGTAAAAGAGCAATATTTGTATAAGCTGGCCCATAAAATTTCCAGAGTTGATCATTTTTGTAGTATCTGGCCTGTATCTGACTGTACCTATGTTGTTAACTTAAGGTACATTAAATACAATTCTAGTTCACTTTGTGTAATACTTCACAGTGTTCACGATGAACATTTCACACATTTTGTCATAATAATGCTGCCTAAATAACAGCCATGACATCATAACATAGAACTGCATTTATTTTTGCTCTTAAGTCTACAGACTACCTAGCTGATCTATATCAGTCCTCACTGGTCTTCTGAGACTCAGCCTTGGAACTCATCTGGCTTCATGTGGAAGGAAGCATCTCTTCTCCACAAAGCCCTTCACTCTCCAGCACCCTGGTCTTGATTTACTGTCACAATGTCACAGAGTTCTAAGAGCATAGAGACCTGAAAGTCTTGTAAGGGCCTTATGGTGTCCCATGTTGACTCTAGTTCCAGTTGGTCGGAATACCTCATGTGGCCAGCCCTGACATAAAAAGAAGAGTTGTAGATTCTTCATTTTGACTAACACTAATGGCAAAATGTATAGATACATGAGAAGTGGAAAATTAGAATCATTTTTGCAACCCATCTCTGTTGACAGTTAATTCATGCTGTTTGGACATAATGATCCCTTCTGAATCTCTGCTCCAAAGTAAGTTAAAACTAATTCCTAGTAGGATATTTACTTGAGGTAATATATTTGTAGGAAATATATTTGACTGTTAAGTAGGTTGATTTTTAGAGTGACAGATCTCATTCCTTGCCAGTCTTTAAGTGGTCTATGTTGAGGAATGAACATTCTTGATCTTTTCTAGCCAGCTATGCACATGTTTGCTGTTTTTGTACTTTTCCCACTCACCTTAGAAATGACAGTCAACTTATTTTGTGCTTCATATTGTGTTTGGGCCATGAATAAAGTACACACAGTTAAACATCTCAGAGAACACTTAGTTTCTGATGATATCTCTACTTTCCAGTTCTATTCAGTGTATCGATCCTGTGAGTTAAACTTATGACTTCTTTTTCCTTCCCATTTCTACCTCATCAACATTGTTTATAACATGCCTTGAAACTTTCTCTGAATCTTCATTCATGTCACAGGATTTGATCTGAGGAGGGTAAAGTCCTGACCTGAAAGGATGAGAATGAAGACATGCTTGAAGTTTCAATCCTCTTCCTCTTCCTCTTCCTCTTCCTCTTCCTCTTCTTCTTCTTCTTCTTCTTCTTCTTCTTCTTCTTCTTCTTCTTCTTCTTCTTCTTCGTCTTCCTCCTCCTCCTCCTTTACAGGGTCTCACTTTGTAGTTCATGCTGGCCCTGAGCTCAGCCTCAAACTCACTTCACATCACTTCACAGCAATCCTCCTGCCTCTGCCTTCCAAGTGCTGGGATTACAGGCGTGAGCCACCATGCCCGGTACTGTGGTATGTGGTACTGATTGCTGCTGGGTGTGAGTCTCCACACCCAGTATTATATGTGGTTTACTGCGGGATGGAACCCAGGCCCTTGCAAGACAGGCACCGGAAACGCTGAGCTAAATCCCCAGCCCAATGGTGCCATTTTCCATATTCTGGTGGTGTTTTTGCTCATGGCCTCTCAAAAGTGATGCAAAAAAGGTTGTTACTTAATGACAACAAGAAATGGTGAAGTGAGAGCAACAAACAACATAGAAGGCAGTGCTCTTGCCAAGAAGCTTTTCCATCATGACTTGCTGATTTTAGTGTGCAGAGGTGGGGCTAGAATTGCTCATCATTTCATTTTGCATGGCTTCATGCTTTCTTGTTTTCTTTGAAGTTTCTTGAGCTCAAAAACATAAGAACTAAAATGAAGAGACACGTATTTCTGTGTCTTTGTCCTACTCCCTCCACTGTTGGGCTTGTGTCACCTGGACTTGATGGTGGCTTAGGGCTGACAGACAGCATTGACCTTCATCCTCTGACATCTCTGTGCTCTGGTTTGAGAATTCTGAATGCTCCATGCAAAACTCTATTGATTTTCATTACCTGTAATTTCAGTACAAAGGCAACAGAAGCCTCTTGTAATCATTGCCTGAGTTTTTTCTTTAGTTGAAATCCATTTGTTATTTTTCTAATGTATGGTGGGAAAGTATATAAATAAGACAAGAGCATTAGCGAACTGTAGACTATTAAGTAGATAATATTAAAATTATTGATATGAGAAAATTGGTAATCTCCTATGTTGGTCTTCATACTTCTGGCTCTGTTATCTGCATGTAAGAATTAGACAGAAATTCATCTGAACCAGCAAACTGAATAAAAATATGCTGATTCTAGAATCTTTGGGGTTGGTGTAGATAAATGTGCAGCTTTTATAACCAGGTTTAAGACAACATAGATGAGGCAGAAAAGACATACTTTAATAAACCACAGTCTACAATTTGCTGTTAAACATGTCTGGTTTAGGTTCACAGTCTATATAAGGGACACTGAACAAAGGGGAAAATATTAACACAAAATAATTCAGCTAACACGCTCAGCCTATGGAGAGAGGACGAGAAGTTAAGCTCATTCAGTTATTTCTAAGTGTGCAGAATGAGTGTCAAGTAAGATAAGAACTCGTAAACATTCCTGAATTAATGACTTGCTCAAAAGAGCAAAGCCTTGTTAAGAGCTAATTCCAGAGAGTACTGATCATAGAAGCCAAGGTTAAGTGGGCTGAAAATGAAAATACAGAAGTCAAGAAAGTTCTATGATTGGGCTTTATTCCTACTGGACATAATTGTTTTTTCTTTTAATGGATTTAGCAGGACATTATTAAGAGTTGATTATAGCTTTAGTTCTTACCACTATTTTGGAAACTAATCAGGAGAAAGAAGGCCAGAACTATTATTTCAAGATTTATACCAAGAAAAGAAAAGAAAAGAAACTTATCCAAAACTAGGGTCTTCCAGGCAGATGTTTCTATTGGCAATGAACCAATCAAAAGAAAAAAATATATATTTGTGAAGGAAATATTCACAAGTATTGAGCTCCAAAACCTCACTATAATCTAATAACATGAGGTGTAGGCTTTCTGAAAAATAACTATCTCTGTTTTTCCCTAATCTAATTGATTGTATTAACTATGTATGTGTTTAGTAAATACATTATGCCTTTTTATCACTTGTAGCAGAGGACTGCATTTTGGAGTTTTCTCCATAAGCACAACTATTCATATATTTGAGCCCAAACACTCCAAATAATTATTTATAATTAAATTTACATCAGAATTTATTTTTAGTGTGATTCAGTAGGTACTCAGCTTACTGACATTTGCCTTAGAGATAAATCAATGAATCTTAGGAAATAAGTACAAAATAATTGAGTGAAGATTCTGTTAAAATTCAAATTGAAAGAAGACCTGAATAGGTCAGACAAGACATACCTTGTCATTGAAGTTGTACAATAGTGGTCTCTATGGTATTTGCCGTTAAATTTGACCAATAATGCATTTCCATGTTTACAAGATAAACTTGCTGGGCATTTTATAAATGTCAGGACCTAAGTCTTTTAATCAAGTTTATAAAGTGAATAACTTCCTCAACATTACAGGTAATTATTAGCTTTTGATTCATCATTCTGTACAGATCTTGCTTTGCTTATTTCTTTGTCTTAAACTCTGCTATTCAGAAACTCTTATTAAAGACTGAGAAACAAGCTTCTGATATATTCTATGATACTGTGCATGAAATAACTTACAATTGCAATTTTAAAGCACATATGTTGTCAAAGGCTTTGGAATTCTCTCTGATGATTTATTTCTAGCTGTCTGTTATTGCTATTTCACTTACTGATGTGAAATGAAACTCATTTACAGAAAGAAGCAAATTTTGTGGGCTAAATTGACAATCAAATGGTAAAGAACACAATTTCTTTGAATATTTCAAAAATTATGTTTCCTTTTTAGAAAGTATTATGTTTTCTACCTGTATGTTCCTCAAGAGTCTCACCAGAAGGGCTTTTGGAAGATGGTTGGATTATGGGGTCTTACAGCTAACTTTCTGGCAGGAGGTGGGGCCAGGTCAACAAAGTCTGGTCTCTGTAGGTATGACCCAGACAATTTCATCTCCCAGATGGGCTTCATCCTTGACTCTCTACCTCCTGGTGCCACAAATTGAGTAGATTTTCCTCCCCCATGCTCTTGTGCTATGTCTTCTAATCTTACAGTCAGCTGATTATGGACTAAAATACCTACATAACTGAGCCAAAATATAGCTTCCCTTTAAATTGTGAGTGGCACGTATTTGTTTCAGCAAGAAGAAAGTCCTTGAGACAGAAGTCCAGTGGAATACTGCTCTAAGTCATTCTGGTATCTGCCTGTATCTCAAGTTGGAAGATCCCAGGCAGTGCCAACTTCAATGGTATCAATTCTTGGCAGTCTCACAGAGCTCTAAATTTCTAATAACCCTATGTTTGATTTAACATTCTGTTATTGTTATATTAAAATTTTTAACTTTTGAACAAGGAACTTGCATTTTTCTTTTGTAGTAGGACTTTCAAATTATGAACCTAGTCCTGTTGTCAACCATTTATTTTTATGATCACTATGTGAATTAGTTGCAGATCAATTAAAGGTGAGAGAGTTGGTGAGGAATATATCAATGCTTAAAGATAAAAGGAAAGTGAAGTAGGTATAAAAATATCAGGAATAAGAATTTGTGTGGCTCCATAAAGCAAAGCAAAATAACAAAACTGTAGGACAGATGGTACTTTTAATGGCTTTTAAATCTCTACGCACCTCATCGGACAGACTTCCAGTCATTCTTTGTCCTTTGTGAAAAGAAAAAAAAAAAAAAAAACAAAACAAAAACAAAAAAAAACAACTATACAAGATGACAACAAAAACATTTTTAGTTTGTCCTACTCTAAGTGCCATTCTGATGATTATAAGCAAATGAGCTCTATTTCTTTAGAATTTTACAAAAATTATTTCAAGAATTACCTATACTTGCTGAACTCAACTCTATCCCCAATTTATTCCCTATGAATACTCAGAGGTTTTTGGGGTTTTATTTTTTGGTTTTTTGTTTGTTTGTTTTGTTTTGTTTTGTTTTGAGACAGGGTCTCACTTTTGTGGTTCAGGCTGACCCCGAGCTCAGCCTCAAACTCACAACAATCCTCCTGCCTCTGCCTCCCAAATGCTGGGATTACAGGCCTGAGCCACCACACCCAGCACTGTGATATGTGGTACTGATTGCTGTTGGGCGTGAGTTTCCACACTCAGTATAGTATGTGGTTAGCAGGGATCTAACCTAGGTCCTTGCGCTTGAAGACAGGCACCAGAACCACTGAGCTAACTCCCTGGCCCTACTCAGAGTTATTTTTAAAAGAATAATAATCTGAATGGATTGTGCACTGTTTGGAATTATGCATTGGCATTCCAGTTCCAATTGGAATTAAACTGAAGTTTAAATCAACAGGAAGAGAAGCCCTACCCCATCCTTCTCAGCACTTCTGTCTTCTCACACCATCTTTCTGATCACAGACCTACATCACGGCTTCCATTGCTCCTGCTTCTCTGCAGCCACCCTCGCGTTACCACGGGTCTCCTGCCCTCTCTCTGCCTCATCCTCCACCAGATCTATTTACAGTTGGTTCTTTTTAGACACAAATGTCTAAAAGTGGACTTCTTAGCTATCAATATATATTTCAGATTTTTATAGACACTTTCAACTTCCTTTCCATAAAGTAATTAATAATTTACATAGAAGATATAGACACTTAGTATCTATATAAAAATATCAGGTACTCTTGCTGATCTGATATAGTCATTATGACTATATATATATATATGTATATATATATATATATAGTCATGTTCCATCAGAAAGCAGAATTACTCACCTATATTCATCTTACTTTCAATTTTTTATTCACCATGTGTTCTAGAACGTGCCTGTATCACTGATTGTCCCCTTTTCACCCCAGTACTATTCCTGATTAACTTGTGCTCTACATCCAGTCCCTATGCTGGGTGTGTCTCCTCTGGCCACAAAATATTGACAGAATTGAGGCAGGAGGCTGCGCAGGGGTTCCTCGAAACACTCTCTGTGCCTTTCTATCATGGATACATAATTAAATCCAATACTTGATTCATGTTTGATCTGTATAACCTATAATGGCCTATATGCCTGGAGATATGTCTCTCCTCTTCAGTGAGATTTTTGTAGCACCAAACTCAGTGCCAAGTAGGTACAGCAAGTGTAGTCACTTTCTGCCACTACTGCTAAATAGTTCATCCTAAATTTCCACTTTTACTACCACTGAAGTCTGAAGCAGACGAGAGAATAACAAGAGTAGTAATGACTTAACTGACTACTTCTTGTAGGTCAGGTTGTCCAGGCCCTTGTTGTGTAGAACTATTTCAGCACTCCTCATGAAAAATCCAACCAAATGGATTCTCTTATAGTCTCCCCTTTGAAAATAAGAAATTGAGGTTTAAAGAAAGTAGAGTTTTCTAAACTCTATCAAATGGTGGAAGACCTGAAATGTGAATTAAGAGTAGAAATTTGTAAATTATGTTCTTCAACCATTACTCTTATGATATCTTTGTGTGAGTCAAAATGCTCATTTTGTTTAAAACATTTCTCACTGATGGCTAAGGAGGGGAGCTTTGTGGTCCATGCTGGGACTTACTGATTTGGGCCCATGTCTGCTGATGCATGTTTGGAGCTCTATTGTAGCTGCTATCTCTAGAGTGCTTCCTCCTGCAGAGCACGCCTCCATCCACATCTCCTCTATCCACATCTCCCAAATGACTCTATCCTCCATCATTGTGGGGAATATTATCAAATGGATGGAAATAGTGTGGGAAAGGAAGCCCTTGAGCTATTCACAAAGCAAAGTTTAAGAACTTAATAGAAGGATCCTCAGGCAGCCAGAGGCTGGAACAAAAGAATAAAATGATCACATACGAAGTTCATGAGCACTGAATGCAGGCTGTCAGCTAGACCACACTCAATAGTGTCTTATCTTAACAAACAATGATAGTGTAGTAACTAATATCAAATAGATACATAAATTAATGGACTTTATATTTCTTACCTTCGAACTTACTATGATTTCTTAGAGCTTTAATTCTTGAACCGAATGTACTATTAGACTAATTAAATTTCCTTATTTAGTATTTTTATTCTTTTAGCTTTTAGGTTTTCTATTTTTCTTTTGATACTATTGTAGTATAGATATACACACATATATAATCTGTTTAAAAGTATTTTTCTAAAAGTGGGAAGGGAAAAAAGATAAAGATGGAAAGAAAGAGAGAAGAAGAGAGAGTAAATTTTATAGATAAACTTTCCAATATGTAATTTAAAATATTATAGATGCTACAAGTGAAGTAAAAAGGAAAGCATAGGAATATTTTAATAATGTATCTTATCCAAATGTACCTAAAATTTCAACATATAATCAATGCTAAACTTAATGGAAATATTAATTCTTTCTCACTAAATTTTCATGATCTACTGTGTTTTACACATGAAATATCAATTTCAGTCATAGTGATCACATTTCAAAGTCTCAACTACTACATGTTAGTGAGCAGCTACTCTATTAAATAGTACAATAATGAAGAAATATGAGAAAGAAACTTTGTTCTATGCTAAAAGAAATATAGGGGCAGGTATGAGAAAGATTAGGAGCTTTCATGAAAGAGAAGCCTACCATTCTTTGCCTTTTATTGTTTTAAATGGGCCAAAAGTGGGGGGGGGGGAGAAGAAAGAAAAACCCATGAAGAAGAAAAGAAATTCAGTATAATGATCTTAACAATGCAAGCGTGGTTTTCTATCTAGTAGAGGCCAGGCCGGCAACCGCAGTAAATTGGAACATTCTGGGTATCCCTGGCGCTCACAGCAAGAGGAGTCCATATTTGGCACAAAAGCTGGATTCCCACAGTGAAGAAAGATACAAAACAAGAACACTGTTCTCGTACCAGTAAGTGGGACTGGACCAACGATCCGTGAAATGGTGTCCTGGAAACTCCATCCCAGGCGCCCCCGCGGTAATTGTTTTGAAAATGGTGGTGAAGCAGAGAGCATTTTGCAAATCTTTTCCTAACCACCCGCTGGAAAATGTGAAAGCAGCAATCAGTCCGCTGCACAGAACTCCAGTGATGCGCTGCAGTGTGGACCTGCCCCCGAACGAAGGACGGGTACCTGAGGCCTTTTGTCTCAGGCAAATGGTTGAACTGGAAAAGCCCCATTCAGCGTCGCCCGTCTATCCAATCTTAGATTTCCAAGTTTATAAAAAGTTAGTAACTTCAGAGAATTATTAGGGTGGCTACATCTCTCCTGTCAAACCAAAGTTTTCTCAACAGGTCACCAGGCGTTCTGTCTCACGCCTCAGTGGAGTCCGCCCTGAGAAGGTGGTGTTTCAAGATAGTCACTGCCTCTGTTAGAACATTTGGAAATGGTGCTAGGAGACATCTCCCTGAAGACAAGTGGATTACCCCAATTCTCTGCTTTCAAGGAGAGAAATATGAGATTTTAAGAGAGATTTTAAGAAGAGATTCAAAAACCTCTCCTTAATATGAGACTTGAAAAATAAAGTATTTTCCTCCAGCTCTTTAATGAAAACAATTCAGGTCTGGTAAGTAAATCCCACCTTGCTGGGCAGGAAAACCTGCAGATGGCATTCAAATCATATTCGTCTCCATACTCGCCTCTCAGACAGGCTTTCTGCTTTGGCAGCTCAGATTTCCAGTGATGAGAACAAACACTTGCCCATGAAGCAGACTGTTCTCTTATGGGTACAATTCTTAATCTATTTAGGTAATTTTCAATCTTCAGTCTTTCTAATGTTAAGTTCAGTCCCAAACTTTCAACCTTTTTTTTTTTCTGTGATTCAACCTTTTAAGGACTTAAAAGAATTTAAAACACCACCTGCCACATAGCAGTCTTTCAAATGTTTGAACCCAAACTTCCCCCCAAAGTCCTTTCTTTCTGTGAGCTAAAGGTCAACATTTTCTTTCAGCTACTACTATAGGCAACTTCTATACCACTCACAGGTCATTTGAGTTTATTTAATAAGAAAAACTTTGCAACATCATTTAAAATATAGAATTAATAATCTGACATAATACAGTAGATTATTTTATGTCTATAATTTCTGTAGAAATATCATTTTTCCATCTGATCTTATAATAATACAGCCTCAGATCTCCTATGATCTCACAGTATGCTGCATCTTCTCTCTTTTAATCTTCTTCCTCTCACTTCTTGCCATGCTTTTTGTGTCCGGTGTTTTTTCCTGATCCATTTTGGAAAGCAGTTTTCTATTTAGATAGCTTATTTTAAGGAACGAACATCTTTAATTTGTTTGTTTGTTTTCTCTTGATTCTTCCATTAGACACCCCACTGAATTCAGTCTTATATTATTATTTTTGTTTTTAATATCTTAAGAGTTAATGTTTTGTTCTATTCTGAAATTCCTAAATTGAAAGGCAAACTGATTACATTTGTCAATAAAAATATACAGTCACAGTATATTTTAGTTCTTTGAGGAAACTCTATAGAGATCTTCACAACTCTTGTACTAATTCGCATTCTTACCAGTAGCATTTTCAAGTTTCTTTTTGCTTCACAAACTTACTAGGATTTTTTTAATGTGTCTTTTAGGTAATAGTTACATGAAATTAGTGAGAAGATATGGCACTGGGATTTTGCTTTGATTTCCTTGATGATAATGATGCTGAACAATTTTCCTTAAATTTGTTGGCCATTTAAATTTCTTCTTTTGAGAAGTGTCTAGTCATATCCTTTGCTTACTGTAATTGGATTTTTAAGTTCCTTGCTTTTAACATCGATTTTTCACCAGAAGAAGCTTTTGTGGAATATTCCTCACTCTGTAGATGGCCTGTTCACTCTGCTGATTGTTTTCTTTGATGTGCAGACATTTCTTAATCTGATAACATCTCAGTTGTCTAATTTTGTTTTGATTCCTGTGTTTTTTAATCTTATCCCAAAATATCTAGAGTGTTTTCCTTATGTTTTTATGAATTTTGTATAATAATAATCATTAAAATCTTTAGATATGCAATGGCAAGACAAATAATATATAATGTTTAAAAATAAAATTTAACCAAGGAAATGAGAGACCTCTACAATGAAAAATGCAATGATCTGATAAAAGAAATTAAAGTGAAGATACAAGCACACAGAAAATGAAAAGACTTCTCATGTTAATGGGCTGGAAGAACAAATATGGCTAAATGTCCATATTAGTCCATACCATTTACATATTCAATGCAATGTCCATTGAAATATCTGATAGTCTTAACAACTATAGGAAAAAAATCCCTAAAATTCATATGAAATAAAAGAGACTCAATTTTTAAAATTATCTTTATTGCTACATTATGAATACACACCATAGTTGCATTCAACTTTGAGAGTTTGTACCATAATATTACATGACTTGATTCTCATTTTTCACTTTTTCCCCTGCCCTGCATCCCCCCGGTCCCTATATACACAATCTTTGTTTTCTTTTTTCTTTATTATTATCACATTCATTTTCCCTTCGTTACTTACCCTTACGCTCTTCCCTTTTAAATATTTTCTACCTTTCAATATCAACTATAATACTACAACTCATTTACAACTTCATATTCCATACCAAAAAAAGATATAATATTTACACATCTGTGACCTGTTTATTTCGCTTATGAGGACGTCCTCAAGGTACATCCATTTGAGTATGAAGGACTCAATCTTATCATTTTTAGTGGCACAGAAATACTCCATTCTATAAAAGAACAACATCTTCTCTATCCAGTTTCCAGTTGATGGACATTTGGGTTGTTTCCAAGACTTAGCAATCACAAACTGAGCTGCTATAAACATGGGTGGACATATGTCACTGTGAAATGACTCTTTTAATTCTTTTGTGTATGTGCCTAGCAAATACAAATGGGTCAAATGGGACCTCCAAGCCTAGTTTATTGAGGAACATCCACATTGATCTCCACAGAGATTGTGCTAGTCTACATTCCCACCAGCAGTGGAGAAGGGTTCCCTTTTCTCCACAGCTGCACCAACATTTATTGCTGGCTAATTCTGACATGGCAGCCATTCTTTGTGGAGTGAGATGAAATCTCAGTGTTGTTTTCATATGCTTCTCTCAAGTAACTAATGATGATGAGCATTTCTTCATATAATTTTTAGCTGTAAAGAGACTCAGTTTAAAAGCATCTTATGCAAGAAGCTGAAGTCATCATATACCTGACTTCAAAGGGTATCACAAAACAATATATCAGGCTGATCATCAGCTTGACTGGCTTCAGTGCTGCCTACTCAGTTAGCAAGGCACACTTTGGAGTGAGTCATGGAGATGTGGCCTTGAGCATGAAGTATGCACCCCCCCCAAACCTTCCTTTCTGGAACTATTCCATGCTCTGCTTTGCTACTATCATGAAATAGTGGGAAGTTTTGTTTCACCATACCTTTCTGCTATGATATTCCCACCTTTGATCCAATTGAGCCTGGACTGAAACCTTCACATCCATAAGCCAATGAAACTTCTTCTCCTTTCATTATGGGCCTCCAGTGTTGTGTCCCAGAAATGAGAAATGTGACCAGAATGACAATAGTAATTAAAACAACAGAGGATTGGTATAAAATCAGACACACGGACCAATGAGGCAGAACTTAGTGCCAGAATCTTTTATCATTTTAAAGTTTCCTCTATTTCAGTACCATACCTTGTTTACAAAATATCTATTATAATCACATTCCAAATTCTAGAATCAGTTTAATGCAATAATAGTTTTACATTTTTGTTTTTTCATGTATGCTCTTAATAATTTGAAATACTAATGCAAGATCTCTTTGAATTTCTTCATGTTTTCACTTTTTGTGTATTTAGTTCTTTTTGATGGTTTCTTCTTAGGCTTATTTATTTGCATGTATCTATCTTGAAGTTTAAAAGTTCAACATGATCTTAAAAGTCTCTAATATACTTTTACAATAATTCTACCTGCATTTGTGGCCAATAGTAATAAATGAATGTTATCAGGTTTGTACACAAGCTTTGGTCTCATTCTTCATTCCTGCAAAAATATGTTAGGCCATATACTTCAATGGAACTGTTCACAAACCTCAGTTTATACATTCATTACCTCATAGACTCATATTGGGAGGTGTTCCGTGTCAAGTTTTGTGATATGATAGAAATATAGAAATGCACAAACATGACATGTTCTCAACCCTCATAAAGCTCATAGACATGACTAAAGATTCAATAAATTAACAATTATTTTCAGAGGCAGTGTAATGGAAGAATGTTGAAAACAAAGATTGGACAAGACAGTAAAGAAAGGCTTATAGGTGTATTAGATATAAAGAATGTTACAGAATCAGTTGTCCAAATGTATTGACTTTCAACATAATTCTTGAATCTCTGTGCATTTTTTGTATCTTCAACCACCACTTTAGCATAAAATATTATCATCACTGATAGATCTTTATGAAGTTCTCCCATATTTGTTCCCATTCCTTTCTTACATTGAAATGGAAATCAAGTCATTAATTCTCTGGCTTAAAACTCTTCGATGATTCCTGGGCTGAAGGCTGAGGCCTGCAACAAGTCCTTTACACCTGCATGGTCACACCCTGCCTTCCACCATGGCCTAGGTTGTGTTTATCCCCATTTTTCTCTCCTCTTTTCAACCATCTGGCATTTGGGCACCTGAATTACTATATATTCTCCAAATCAGGAGCATTCCAGACCTGCCTATCACGGATATGCAATGGCTTCCTCAGATTTCACCTGAAAAGTGCTTCCTGGAGGCCTCAGCAGACAAATGGAAGGCAGCTATGCTCACCACTGCACCCCCAATGCAGACTCAATAAACAACAGCATAAACAAAATATGTTATGTATACACTATGAGTGCCTGCTTAGACATAGAGATAAATTCAAGTTATTTTTAGGAAAATGAATGTGCCTTGAGAACATCACATTAGGTGAAATTAATCAGACACAGAATTAAACAGACAGATTAAACATCTCACGATTTTTCTTCTATGAGCATAAAAAATTCAAAGAGTTAGATAAAAGAGAATGGGAAAAGGGGGATAGACTTGTGGCGATGGGAAGGGGATCTGAAAATGGGGAGAGAGATTAAAGAGCAGAGGGAAAGGGAAGGTAGGGAGGATCAACCTATTATATACGTATGTACCAACTTGTATAACAAATGAATGTATTTAATATGTATTGCAATTACCTACTAATAAAAAAGAAAAAAAAAAGGTGTTTCTCTAATTTCCAAAGTCAGAGTAGATACTCTGCTCAATGAAGTCATAATATCCTTTGATTCTTCTTCACAGTATAAACAAAATATATTTATGTGATTACTTAATAAATAGCTACTTTTTCACTTTGTTGAGGACAGAGAAGATCTATATTTCTTAATCTTGTATTCCCAAGCAAAGCATAGTTGGCATATGTGGGTTTTCAATAAATATTTATGTATTGAATAAATTGATAAATGAACTGCTAAGTTTTAAACATACGCTTACATCCTTCAAAATATTATGATTGATTTAAACAAGGATGTGAAAATATATTGACCCTGGCAATATTCATAACATGATTTTATAGTTTACTATGATCTTGAAATAACTGAACATTTATTTCTTTGAATATTAGCTTTTTTCATATTGGTACATACATGGTAGAAAAATGTTTCATCAAGGCAAAGATTATTAATGGAATACAAGATTAGCTTTATTGCAATTCCAAATTTGGCTCAATATAAGCATTAACAAAGTTTTTCTGTGTTTTACTAAAGAAAATAATGTTATCTGTGTATACGTATTAGAATAAACTTTTGATTTACACTCTAGCTATGCAATTTATTTGTTCACTTCATTTGTTTATATATATATATAATTCAAATACAAACAGAAAATGAAAGGAATTTTGGAAATAATTTTGATGATTATAACTGGATCATTATTATACCTGTTGTATCAGTGTAAATTCATTATCAAACTATATACGAGCGATAAGTAATATATATATATATATATAATCATGAAATTCATGAAGAATGCAAATGTTACCATAAGAAAAGTTTTATCTTACCAACTGGATATGTGTTGAAATGATGTAGATGAAATCAGTCCCACAAACAATACATGTGCTTACTGAGCCTGATCCCTCTATTCTTTCTGTTGAGTTTAGTATAAAATTGTGCATTGAGTTATATCTCAGTACATAATTAAAAGTAGTAAAATGACACAAAAATATTTGCCCATTTTAATTTACTTAAATTAACATCTGACAGACTCATTCATATTTCAAAAGCCTTTGGCAGAGTTGTATTAGAATTAGGCCTGTCAAACAACTTGCAAACCAAATCTGGCCTCCCACCTGATTATGGATTGCCTGTCAACTAAGAATAGATTTTACCTTTCAAAATAAGAATATTTTGTAATATGAAAATTACATGATATTTCAAATTTCAGTGACCATAAATGAAGTTTTTATTGGAATGTGCTCATTTACATATAGTCCTATATCTACATTTGATGTACAACAGAAAAACTGAGGTGCTGTAACAAAGACTGTGTGTCCTAAAATGCTTAGTATCCGATTCTATGCAGGGTAATTTTGCAAACCTCTGTTATCATTACTACACCATGATTTGCCTACTGTGGATTGTGACCTTACTGCAATTGCTGTTCCCCTCATCTGGCAGTTTCATATGCTGTTCTACCATCAGAATGTCCTTGCTGTGCCTACTGAGGAGAAAGGCACTTGCCTAAGTCATTTACTGGTCATCTTCATCTTGCACTATCTTCTCACAGCTGCCCTCCGCCCGCTCACATGCCTGGGTCTGCAATCTTAGAACAAATCTGCGCTCCTCTATAGGGTTGTTTATCATCCAATCACAAATTAAATTATAAGCGTAAATTAAATTATATTGTAAAAGAGTGAGCGATAGAACAGATCACAGACTTTTTAAGGAAACCATTATAAATGAGCTTTGCTTTTCTGAGCTGTAAACTAGCACAAGTAATGATCTAGTATAAAGACTTAAACTTACATGAACAGTTAAAATGATCAGAAATGATATACCTTTAAACTGGATATATTTTGAAAATAATCCATGTTCCCTTTCTGATTTCTGATAACAAAACCAAAGTAGAATATCAGACAGTTCACAAAATTACATCTTTTCCAAGTCAAGCCACTAAATTCATTACCAATAAAGTTATTTATTTGGTAGTGTCAGATTTTAACAGTTGTTTGCATCCAAAATTAATCTTAAGAATCACTATATAAAATGATTTAATTATCTTTCCCTGTCTTCTAAAATGTAGACTTCTGTTTTGTATTTGAGGAGCTTATTTGGCCAAGTCAGCTAGGGACGAAAAAGGTTGACTTAAATAGTTAGAATCATATTTCCTCCATTAAAGCTTAAACTTGTATCATCTATTTGTTCAAACTTGTATCATTCTTATTTTCAATAGTTCCCTGCTGGAAGCAATGATTTTCATAAATATTCTATAAGTTATATATTTATACATATATGCTTAAAACACACACATACACACACACACATATATATATATAAAACATAACAGATATATGCACATATA
Source organism: Petromus typicus (assembly GCA_004026965.1). NCBI lineage: Eukaryota > Metazoa > Chordata > Mammalia > Rodentia > Petromuridae > Petromus > Petromus typicus. The sequence continues at coordinate 21,074 of PVIR01010379.1, read as the reverse complement.
AATTTATATAGTTATTATATATTTATGTATATTTACTGTATATATATTTATATTATATATTTATTTATATATATTTAAATTACTGTATTTTAGACATTGTCACTTCTGTATTTTCTTACTCATTGGAAAACTCCAACAATAATCAAGCAATCAGCAGCATAAAAGTGATGATTATTGGAATCATTAGACACTACAAAATAAAGAGTGTAATATACATTTGGTGCTCTGAGAGTTAAAAAGGTAAGGTTTCTCAACATGGAACTGTTCTCAGAATGGGCTTTGAATTTTCTACCAGGTGGAGCATTTTATTTCCCAGAAGACTCGGACTTTCCGCTCCCGCAGAGTGGTGGTAGACACGAGGCCATGCTCCGCAGATTGGTGCTCAGGTCTTGGTGAAATGTGAGCAGAAGAGAGAGTCTTGGGAGCAGGACTTCAAATGTGGGATCAGGTGAAAGTAGAGTGTGTACAAATGGGTCAGTTATTTCAAATTGAAGGTAAAGTTTGAAGCAATTCATTTAAAAGGCATGTAATATGAAAATAATTACTTTATTTAGGATTCCAGGAAGTTCAAATGGGTTTTTCTCTTTCACTGAACTATCAGGAATATTAATATCCTAGTCATTAGATATTCTAAGAATTAGAGTAATTTCACATAAATGCTTTTCTTTATTTTCCATTTACTTTCTAATTGTCAATTTAGCAAGTAAATCAATAATTCTCATTAAAATGCACATGTGGATAACAGAAAAAAATACCCCCTTTTTGGAGAGAACAAAGATGTTTCTATAAGTTATCTAAGGCAAACTTCATACCTTCTAACACTTTTCCATTGTTACATTAAAAAGTCAGTCTTCTACCTCAATATTTTAAATGTGTATAACAAATATTTTGCCCTACATATTGAAATTCTGAAATGTAACATACGTCCTCCTGGAAATAAATCCAATATGACTAAAGATTTTCTGTGGTGAGATGTAGTCCTGGCTCAGCAGGAGACCAAGGAGATCTGAAAGCTGCCTTGATCGGATAGTTAACTTGTGAAATTTCTGTTCCAATTATATGCTTCATGCAGATATAATCAGATAGTCCCTGTGGAAAATCTGTGGTGCCCTCAACTCAAGGTGCTTGTGTGTTTCCAGGAGTGCCTTACATCCACACTTGCACACAAAAGAGAATAAAACAACAACAGGTGTGAATGCTCCATTTTCAAAGAAAATACATGACCTTTTGTTCAGTTTTTAAATATCTTCATGTGACTTTTCAGAATTAAAATGCTGAATATATTTCATGACTGTTAATGATTAGGTTTCCAGTTTGTATTCTATTTCTCTGAGTTCAATTGTACATGAGAGTGCACATGTGAATGCACGTGTGTTGATGCATGTATGAAAGAAGACTTCTGGCAAATAGATAGATTATGTTCAAGTTAATTAATACCACTTTGTATGACTCAGTTAACATAAAAGAATAAATTGTCACAATTGCCAGAAGATGTAGTGGTCTATGTTGCTTAGTGGCTGATTTTGATTATTAATTTTGAGACTGAGTGATGATTATCTCCTAACCAAAGAGCTATGTCCTAAGATTCATGAATTAAAGTACCTCATTTGTTGTGCTCAAGTTTACACTCTTGGTATGTAGAATAATTTTGTTGTATAGGAGGATTGTAATACACATTTATTAAGTAAAATACAACAGGAGAGATGTGTGCTTGGTTCAGTGGCTACAGTATCAGTGTCAGGACATTTGATTTCTGCCATCCTAGCTGAACAGAAGTTTGCAATATGAATTCAGTCTGTTGGGAGGAAGTTGAATGAATATATATATATATATATATATATATATATATATATATATATATATGACAAAGTAATTATCATAATGGACAGACAGATGGACAGAGGCACAATTCAGAACAAAACAAAAATTTTAATTAAATTTAAAATAGGATACAAATAAAGTCCAGATAAAGGCAGGCAGATAAAGGAGCCATTTTTCCATACTAGTATTCCCTAGCTCCTCAGAATTTGTATCAGTGTTATTTTGGTGTTCATTTAACAATCAATTGTTTTGATCTAACAGAGCCTGTGACCTTTGATAGTAATTTCTCCTTATTCAGTGAATTTACTCTGCTTGAGTATATACTATATCTATAAGTAATGAGAAGAATTATCTTTGAAAAATGAATTGTCTTCAAAATTCTATAAATTTAAATAAAATTTAAATTTACTATAAATCCCATGCTGTCAAGTTCATATTGGCCTGCTCTATTTGAGTGTCACAGTGGCATCAGAGACATTAACAAAGCAATATAGAGGTGATGAAAGACACTGTGCCATGCCTGCTTCTGCTGCTTGGAACTCACCTCTTACTACACTCTGCTACACGTTTATTTCCAGGAGTGAGAACCCACACAGTTTCTTGTTTCCTTAAGCACTTATATTTTTTTATCTCTGATTCTTTTCCTAAATACCTTACTTTTAATTACTAGGAGCAGAGATATAGAAATACAGCATATACTATTTAGCAAAGACTTCTAGCATTAAAGAACACTCTCCAGTGGTTCTGTCCACAGATATTCTTGCAAATCAACCTGGAATAAATCCATTGCTGAGATAATCCAAACTTCTCACAATGGGTTAATTTCTGTATGTTACTAGATTCAGTTTCCCAACCTCATAGTTAGAATTTATATAATTTATACACTAAATCCAGGAGTGATACTTTTCCTTCACACTATCATTGTCAGGTTATTTTATCAAGTTTTTAACTGAACTACAAAATAAATGGTAGACTATTTCGCTTTTTTCTAGTTCTTGATAGAACTTGGTTATCAATGCAATTCTGTAGTTCTTTAAATAGTTTATTAAATTTATCAGAAAAACTGTGCTGGATCTCAGTAGGAAGAATAACAGCACCGTAATCTGTTTTTTTTTTGTAATAGATCTATGATTAATTTGAGATTTACCTCTTCATAAAGTTATGTTATCCAGCAGTTATTCACTTAATTGAAGTTTTCAAATTTGTGGTTTATGTACATTATTCTCTGTTTATTAATACTTGTTATACTTTTATTTCTACTTTTCTTTTATTCTGGTGGTTTTTTCAATATGAATTATGTCATAGATTTGTCTATATTTTTAGAATTTAGAAAAACTGACATTTCAATGTACTGTTTTTATATATCTTGCTCTATATTTCACTGATTTCTTCTTATTTTTCCTTTTGCTTGTTGCCAAAATTTCCTAAGATGTGTTCATTTGTTACTCATTCTAACTTTTCGCATGAGACATTTAACATTTAGTTTTTAGTCATTTTTGCCTTTCTCATAAATATACATAAGCTTATGCATTCATCTATAAACAGTGTTGGACTCGAATCTGAAATCTGTGCTATTTTCTATCCCTGTTCAGTTTTGAGTTCTGTTGCTCAATTACAAACTCTACTTGATATTTCTGTTTTACTTTAATTTTATATTTTTCACACAAGCAGTTTTTTCTAGCTATTTTCATGATTGCCTTCTTACAAAAATATAATATCATTCCATACACTACACTAACTTAAATTTTAAGATTTCTTTTTATTGTCCCAATATCAGTTCATGTTTGGTAGCACTGAGTCTGTGTTAAGATGATCAGGTATTCTGTGAATCTAAATATTCATTTTTTTTCTGGTTCAGGCTTATAGATTGTTGTCCAAATGTTTAATACTGCAAATAGCCATTACTCTTTTACCTTTCTGATACAGAGAATCTCACACTAAAATCTCCCATTTTGGATTACTGTATTTCTCATGGAATTATGTGGTTCTGAACACTTTTTCTTTCAGGCTTGCTTTGAAAGATATCTATAAATATAATATTGCATATTGAATCCATTTTTTTATATATTGAGTTTTATCTTTATCATCTATCTTAATATAAGTATCTGTCTCATTGTGCACCCTGCCATGTCTCTCTCCTTTTCACCTACCTCTTCCTTTATGTAACACAAATGCTAGAGTTGGGAATCCAGAATCCATCTTAAATAATTAGGTGGCAATAGACACTTGGTAGGATAGATGGTAAGTGACAACAGAAAGAGCTAGAGTTGTTGATGCTCGACATCACTTTCTACCCTTTAGTATCATCTTTTGATAGAAGCCACTTATCCTTTTGGTTTGCTCCTTTATGTAATTAAATATAATTTTAATTGATAATCAGTTATTTTTCCTATGCTGATACTACAGATTAATTGAACTCAACGCTACCAAAATATGTCTGTTGTCCAGTCACCAATAATGTCTTTCATGTATAAAGTTTGTAGTTATTTTACCAATGAAAAGAATTTTCAAGTATAACATTTTCATAGGAAGTCTTAGGTAAAAGTGTGTGGTACTTCAAAATGAATACTAGCTAGAATACTTTTTAAAATTATGGTAACTGTAAGCTGAATTTTGAATTTGAAAGCAAATTTAAGATATGAAATAAAGAGCATCTATTGTTACAGATATTGGGAAAACATAGTGCAAAATGACTCAGAAGAAAACGTGAAAATTTTATAACAACAATGATAGTGGCAGATTTCATAAAGTGATTTATATTCAAAATGTAAAACTTTCAAGTGTCAAACACAAGAATTTGAACTTTCCTTATAGAGGTAGCAAATAAGCCAATGAAAAAGTGTTCAACATTATTGGTCATTTGTACCTATACATGACATATCTTGATTCTCATTTTTTCTCAATTCTTCTATCTTCCCTATGATCTCCACATCCTATATACATAAGCTTTGTTTTCATTTTTTAATTTTACAATCATATTTTTCTTTCTCCTACATCACCTTTCCCTTTGAACATTTCTGTCTATTTCACAATATCTATCACACATTCTGTCTCTCATTTAGACCTCGAGTTTCTCATACTAGAGAAACAATACAGTATTTACACATTTGTATCCTATTCACTTTTAAATATGTCCTCAAGTATATCCATGTAAGTGTAAATACTTATTGTTCTGACTTATTGTTCCTTATGGCTGAGTAATACTGTTTTATAAAAAAACTAATAATAAAAACTACATATCTTCTTTATCCAGTCTCCCAGAGATGGGATAAAAACGATGTGGTTGATTTCTTGATAGCAGCCATTCTTTCTGGGCTGAGGTGGAATCTCAGGATTGTTTCATCTGCATCACGTGAATAACTAGTAATGTTGAAAATATTTTCATAGGTTTGTTTTCTCCTTCTATTTCTTCATTTGAAAATATCTGTTCATTTAAGATGCACATTTTGCAGTTGGGTTTTAAAATTTGAGGGTCTGTTTTTTTTAAGTTCTTTATATATGCTACATAATAGTCCTTGTCTGAGGAATAACTGGTAAAAATTTTACCTACATTGTACACTGTGTTTTTGCTTTGTTGGTGATTTCTCTTGCTGTGCAAAAGGTTTTTAATAAGATGAGACCCCAGTTGTTGATTCTTTTTGCTAGTTCCTGTACTACTGAGTTTTTGTTCATAAAATGCTATTCAAATGTTTTCAAGAGTTCTACCTTCCCTATCTTCTATCTGGAAGGCTAGAGTCTGTTAAAAGATAGAGAGGAACTATAAAGTTCTAACAAGATACTGCAGTTACTTCACTGAGTCTAATTTGTCAGGGTAAGGTGTTTGATTTTACTTCAGTTGTGATAGTTGGCCACTGAAAACATTAAAGTAAATGAATGATAAGAAGTAATTTATCTTTCAGAAAAGTTATCCTGTTTGCTCTGAGGAGAATGAGTTAGGAGTAAGTGAGGCAGGAGACACTGACCACTGAGGGCATGGGACAATCATTAGAATATGATGGTTAGTATGAGCATGGACAGAAGTGGTTATCAGAATTGTAATGGCACACTAAAATAACTTGTGAAGTCAGGGGAATGTCAGTTATATGCAAGGTTTTAGAAACTAATATTGCCATACTGGACAAGAATTTTGTTTTGTTTTGTTTCTTTTTTGTTTTCTTTTACTGAAGAAATTTCTATTCCTATAAATTACCTAGTTATTGTGTTTAGTTATAATGACAGAAAATGGGTTACAACACAAATAATAGAAAACTTTGGAGGATAGAGTAGGTGTGAAAGTGTTTTTTGTTTGTTTGTTTGTTTGTTTAAGCAACAGGTAACAGTAGCTTCATTTTCAAATGCTAGCAAATGCTGACATTTTGGTTTTACCCTATGCTACATGTGTCTTAATTTTTTATTATTGTTGTTATAACTGAGTACTATCTGCTAGCTCATTTATGAGAATACTATAGAGGTTTGTTTCCTTAAAAAATAAAAATAAAAAAAATGAAGAAGTTAAAAAATACATCTCTAGGATTTACAAGTTGTAAAGGGCCTAAGCTATATCTTGACAGCTGTGTTATAGTCATGCTGAATTATAGTCATGCAAGTGACTCTTGCAACTTTAGGACCCTGTCTCCTATCAGAGATAGCTCCTTCATATCCAGTGAGGGCCTTTTCACTACGTTATGGCAGGACTCAGGTACCACATGCCAAAAACACAAGTTCAGAGCTCTCTTTGTTTTCCTATAAAAGCACTGACTGTGCTGGACTCCTATTCTCATGACCTCTTCAAATCCTAATTACTTCCCTAAAGCTCCACCCACAAATATCACTAGCACATGCCTGGGCATTACTTTTCTCAACAAGTTTTGCAGAGGATAAATACTCAGGTCACAGCACCATCCCTTTATTTAATGACTCTCATTACAGGCTCTCTTCTCTTGAACCTCCATGTCTAGGCTTTATTTATTTATATTAAAATCTCTTCTGGAGACATTTGAGTGTGTGACCACTGACCTGAAGTATATGGGAAGCACAGACACAATTTTATTTGCTCCTTATTTCTGTGATTTTCAGTGGAACTCTAGAAACTGATGGATTTGAACCCTCATTTCCATTTCTACTTATCTCTTGTACAGGAATCTATCTAATATTTAATTTGACTTAAACTGGTTCTTCAAAAATTACTTGTTTCTCAGCTGTACATATTACTCAGTATGATAGATGCCAGAATACATTTTTAAAGATTTTAAGAATTCTACCACATTTTCTGTTTCCTTTACCTTCACAATCACAAGCCAACAGAACACATTGGAGAAGAGAAACTTGGAAAGTTTGCCTAGTGTGGTAGAAGGGACCCAAAACAAGACATAAAGAAAGCCTAATTAAAATTTTAAATCAAGATTTAAACTTCAAAAACTAAGCTGTGTGGTCAGGCAACCATAGCTGATGGGAAAAGGCCAAAAGAAATAATCTAGCCTCATTTGTAACTTGGCAGGAAAAACTCCTCTGGCCACAGACAGTTCTAAGGATGGAGGACTGTGGAGTTGGACCATCAGCCTGAGGAACAGCAGGACACCCAACCTTCTGGGAGGATGGAGCGCCTCAGGAAATCACTTGAGTAAAGCTCTGTTGCTAGGATTTTAAGTAGAGTGACAGACCACATGTAGCATCTTAATTTCCATTTGCAAGCCCAGCAAGATGAGGTACTAAGAAGTTGGCAGGTTTCCATTGCCTCTGCTCTTTCTAAGAAGTGACTGAGTAATCAAGCTACATGTGACATCACTGCAGCAGTGTGAAGAGAGACAGTCTGGGAGAGGGGGTGAGTTTTTGTCTCTGGGTTGACACACTCAAACAGAGCTAAGGCTGACAGCATCCACAATTCCTACCCCTCACACTTTATGTCATCCTCAATTAAAATCTTCATTGTTAACATCTGAAAATGTATGTGAACTTTTCAAGAATGCATTTACACAAAAGCATAAAAGTGACATCCATTCTTTGGCAGATTAAAAAGTCAGATTTTGAAAGGGTGGGGGGCTCTATTGAGAGACAAATACAATGACCAAAGATCTTTTGCTTTGTCATTTATGAAAGATTTTGACCTTCCTCCTACAACCACATAAAAAGGATAGAATATATTTTTAATGAAAAAAACATAGATTTTTCTTTTGCTCAATTAACCCTTTATCAGGCAAATATAGAAAGCCTTACAGAGCAATGTGGTCAGCGATTAAAAGAGTTACTGAAGAAATTTATTGAAGAAGAGCAAGAAGATTGTGATAAATGATTGTTCTATCTCTAGCTTTCTACATGGTTGTTACCAATGCATCTGTAGCTTATTTATGGTTTGAACACAGGAATTATTCCACATGAAATCATTGGGCAAAAAATAAATGGCCCAGTGAACAGCAAGGCAACATTTGTTCACTAAAAAACTAATGGAGACTACACACAAAGGCATCCTGGATTCGCCTATAACTTCCCCTGTGATGTCAAGGTGTGAGGACAAGTTCATGGTAACTGCTGAGACTCTGCACTCCAAATCATGAAGTAGTGGCTTTGTAGAGAAAGTATGGAGTGGAGCATAATGAAATTCTGTATTTGATATGATGGATTATTTCCAGCCATCGATTTAAGTGTTTTACCTATTTTATCTTCCAATAGATTGTGTTTCTGTTTTAGTATTTAGATTATGATCCATTTTTTTTTTTAGTTAAGTGCACAGTGATATATTGGTCTAGGTTCATTATTGGCCTGTGAAGAGCATATTTTTCCAGCACCACTGGTTAACGGGACTATCTTTTCTGCACTGAAGATATTTGGCCCCTTTGTAAAATATATGGTAGCTGAAAAATCAAAGTGGATAAGAGACCTAAATGTTAAAACAGATACTCTAACCTACTGCAAAACAGGTTAGGAAAACTCTCGAAGATATTGGCTTATGGAAAGACTTCATGAACAAAACTTCTGTAGCACAGGAATTGGCTGAGGAAATCAACAAATGGGACCCCATTCTTTTAAAAAGCTTCTGCAAAACAGGAAACCACCAACAGTGCAAAAAGGCAAACACATATCACATCTTTTCTCTGGTGTGAGAAAATAAAGATATAAATGAGTCCTAGAATTGTATGTTATGTATTATGAAATAGAAAATGCTCAATGTAAAATAGAGAGAAAGAAAAATGATGAGATTGTAACAAAAAAGAAAGGAAACAAATTTTATGTATATGGGGAGGTGGTAGGGTGTGTAGGGCTATGGGAAAAAATGAGAATTAAGTTGTGCCTTATACTGGTACAAATCCCCATTATGGAGTGCAACCATGATGCGTATATGTAATGTACCAATAAAGATTAAAAAAAAAGATATGGTAGCTGAGTGTGCTTGGGTGACTGAATTGTTTCTGAACAATCTGTTTCATTGATCTACATGTCTGATCTACATGTCTACATTTTTCCCCAAAAACAGTGCTATTTTATCACTGTGGTCTTGTAGTATAACTTGAAGTCTCAGATTACAATGACCCTGACTTGCATTTGTTGTCCACAATGACATTAGCTATTCTAGGATACTTTTGAACAATTTGTATTTTAGGATTCTGTGACAATTCTAGTATTGTGAAGGATGCTATGTATTAAGGTTGTGATTTCATTAAACCTACATAACAATTTTAGAAGTATGACTATTTCCAGTATCTGTCCGAGCCTATCCAGGAAGAATGTGTCTTTCCACTTTCTGATATATCTTCAGCCTAATTTTTCAGAGTAGTAAATTTTCTTTGAGGATGTCTTTCACTTCCCATGATTATTTCATAAGTATTTCATTTTTCTTGATACTACTGGGAAAGATGTTGTTCCTCTAATTTCTAAGTGAATTCATTATTAGTAAACAGAAACACTGTTGTTTTGTATCCTTCTGTGCTACTGAACTTGGTTATTAATTCTAGGAATCTTTTTATGGAGATTTTAGAGTCTTCTCTCTAGAGATTTCTATGGCTTGTGCCTAGACATCCCCCCAAAGTTTCACGTAGTCATAGAGAGGGCTTTTCAGATGATCTAGAGTGTGAGATGCTGAGAGTAAGTGTATGGTACTGGAATTCAGGGTGCATGATTATTAAATTAATTCACTGATTGATTTGGCATAGTTCCCATTAGAATTAAGAGTGCTCCATCTTGGATGTGCATGCCACTCACCCGAAAGGTGGGCAGCCTGGGTGGAATATAAATAACTAAAAGAGAGTTATCTTTTGCCACTCTGCTTCTTCACTGCTTTGCTGCCTTCTAGCGACCATGAACTTTCTCCTCGTCAATACCCTCTTGCCCTGGTACCAGCCAATATAAACTGAAAACTCTACATACTGTGAGCTGAATAAATCTCTCTTCCTTTAACTTTGGGTGTTGGGTATTTTGTCTCAGTAATGAGAAAAATAAGTAAGATACTATGGGTGTTAAAGTTGTGATTCCATGCTGATCATGTAATTAGAAAATAATGTTAATTTAACTTCTTCCTTTCCTATCTATATCCATTTTATTTATTTCTCTTATCTAATTATTTTGGCTAATACTTCAAAAATTGTATGAAAGAGGAAGGGCAATGATGGACATCTTTGTTTCATTCCTGATTTTTGAGGCAAAACTTTCAGCTTCTCTCTCTATATATAATATTATTAATTGGTTTGTGATATGTAGCTTTCATCACATTCCCATAATGGTCTTCTATGCCAATTAAGTTTGTGTCATAAATGGATATGGAATTTTATCAAATGTTTTTCAACATCTATAGAGATGATCATGTGTTTTGATTTTTCCTTGGTTCTGTTAATGTGGATACTACATTTATTGGTTTAAATATGTTGAACTATCTCTGCATCCCTGGGATAAATTCTACTAGATTATGGTGTATGACCTTTTGATGATTTGATGCATTCTGTTTGCTATTATCTTACTGAGAATTTTGTATCCATATTCATTAAAAATATTAGCTTGTAGTTCTCTTCTCGAGTTGGGTTCTTTCCTGGTTTTGTGATCATTGTAATGCTTTCTTTAAGGAAGGAATTTTGGAGTATAGCTTCCCTTTGGATTTCTTTAAAGGATTTGAGAATTATTGGTGTTAGGCTTTCTGTAAAGTTCTTGCAGAACTTGGCAGTGAATCTTCTGAGACCTGGGCTTTTTTTAGCTGGTGGTTGTAATTACTTTTTTTATTTTATTGATTGATATTGTTTATTCAGAATTTGTATATCTCCTTTGTTTAGCTTTGGAAGTTAATATGTATTCAGAAATCATTTCTTCTTAATTTTCCGTTTTACTGGAGTATGAGTTCTTAAAGTAATTACTAATGATCTTCTGAATTTCAGCAGAATCTGTTGTAATTTTTGACCTTTGCATTTATAATTGAAAGGATTTGGATCTTTTTTCCTCTTGACTTTGATGAGGCTAGTTAAGGGTTTCTGTATTTTATTTAATCTTTCAAAGAATCAACTTATTTTATTGATTATTTTGGGGGGTTTTAGTCTCAATTTTGTTTATTCAGTTCTGAACTTTATAATTTCCTCTGTCTTATTAGCTTTGGCTTTTCACTGTGCTTATGTTTTAGAAAGTTGATGTGCATCATTAGATTATTTATTTGAACTCATTCTTTTTTTCTGATGTATGAATTGCTTGTTATTAACTTTCCTCTTAGGATTGCTTTTCACACACTCCAATATGTTGTTCAGGCATTATTGCCTCATTATAGAAACTATTTAATTTCTCTCTGTTTAAAAGTTAATAGTATTGTATTATTGTACTTTTGTTTTGTTTTGTTTTTTTGATACAGGGTCTCGCTTTGGTGGTTGAGGCTGGCCCTGAGCTCAGCCTCAAACTCATATCACAGCAATCCTCCTGCCTCTGCCTCCTGAGTGCTGGGATTACAGGCGTGAGCCACCATGCCCGTTACTGTGGTATGCGGTACTGATTGCTTCTGGGCATGAGTTTCCATGCCCAGTATTGTATGTGGTTACTGGGGGATTGAGCCCAGGTACTTGCACTTGCAAGGCAGGTGTCAGAACCACTGAGCTAAATTCCCGGCCCATTAATTGTATTTTTGATATACATAATAATTACATTCATCAAAGAGAATTTATACCAGTACATAATACCTCTGGACTCTTATGTTTTCCCTATTACCTTCTTTTTAAATCTCCTTTCCCTCTCCATTTACAAAATTGCTTCCGTTTTTTCCTTTTCCTTTCCTTATCTTCCCCATTAACCTCCCCTTCTTCCCTTTCCCATCTGTACATTTTCTTCCTACTTTCCCAGATATATCGTACATTTTTATCCTTATTTCCCCTTTGGATTTCTTACACAAGGGAAACAACGATGTGATATTTAAATGTGTACATCTGATTTACTTAATTTAAAATATGATATTTGCACATCTGTGATCTAATTATTTCACTTTGAGGATATTCAGAAGGTAAACCCATTTGAGTATAAATGATTGAATCTTGACATATTTATGGAAGAGTAATACTCCATTCTATAAAAGAACCACATTTTCTTTATCCAGTCTCCAGTTGATGCACATTTAGGTTGTTGCCAAGATTTAGCTATCACAAATTGAGTTGCTATTAACATGCGTGCACACATGTCACTGTGATATGAATCTTTTAATTCTTTTCTGCATATACCTAGTAAGGAAAATGAAGGTCAAATGGGACCTCCAATCTTAGCTTTTTTTATTAATTGAAATCTTTATTGGTACATTACATATATACATCATGATTGCACTCCACAATGGGTATTTGTACCAGTGTAAGACACAACTTAATTCTCATTATTTCTCATAGCCCTACCCATCTTACCACCCTTCTATATACATAAAATTTGTTTCCTTTCTTTTTTGTTATAATCACATTATTTTTCCCCCTTCACCCTATTTCACTTTGAATATTTTCTATTTCACAATATATAACATACAATTTTAGGACTCATTTATATCTTTATTTTCTCACATCAGAGAAAGATGTGATATGTACCTATCTGTGACCTACTTATTTCACTTATGAGGATATCCTCAAGGTATGCCCACTTAAGTAGAAATGATTCAAACTTATTATTTTTATGACAGAGTAATATTCCATTCTGTAGAAGAACCACAGCTTTTTTATCCAGTCTCCAGTTGATGGACACTTGGGTTGTTTCCAAGATGTAGCAATCACAAATTGGGCTGCTATAAAGATGGGTGCACATATGTCACTGTGATATGAGTCTTTTAATTCTTGTGTGTATATAACTAGCAGGGCGATGGCCGGGTCAAATGGAACCTCCAGTCCTAGCTTTTTGAGGATTCTCCAAACTGATCTCCACAGGGGTTGTACGAGTCTACAGTCCCACCAACAGTGGAGAAGGGTTCCTTCTTCTCCGCAGCCTCGCCAACATTTGGCGCTGGCTGATTCTGAAATGGCAGCCATTCTCTGTGGAGTGAGATGAAATCTCAATGTTGTTTTCATCTGCATCTCTTGAATGACTGATGATGTTGAGCATTTCTTCATATGCTTCTTAGCTGCTCTTACTTCTTCCTCTGAAAAATATCTGTTCATTTCAGATGCCCATTTTCGAATTGGGTCTTTAAATTTGGGTGGGCTGATTTTTTGAGCTCTTTGTATATTCTAGATAGTAGTCCTCTGTCTGAGGTTCAGCTGGTAAAGATTTTTTCCCACATTGTTGGTTGCCTTTTTGCTCTGTTGATGGTTTCCTTTGCTGTGCAGAAGCTTTTTAAAAGAATGAGGTCCCATTTGTTGATTTCTTCAGCCAATTCCTGTGCTATAGAAGTTTTGTTCAAGAAGTTTTTCCCTAAGCCAATGTCTTCAAGAGTTCCAATCCTAGCTTTTTGAGGAACCTCCACAGTGATCTCCGAAGGAGTTGTACGAGTCTACATTACCACCAACAGTGGAGAACGGTTCCTTTTTCTCCACAGTTTTGCCAACATTTATTGCTGGCTAATTCTGTGATAGCAACCATTCTTTGTGTAGTGAGATGAAATCTCAGTGTTGTTTTTATCTGCATCTTTCAAAGGACGAGTGATGTTGAGCATTTCTTCATAAAATGCTTTTACTTCTTCCTCTGAAAGTATCTGTTCATTTTAGATGCCCGTTTTTGTACTGGGTCTTTAAATTTCAGAGGGCTGACTTTTTAGCTAGTCTTATCTCTTTCGCCATGTACCAAGCTAAAATCAAAGTGGATTAAAGACCTAAATATTAAAACAGAAATGCTAAATCTTCTGCAAAATAAGTTAGGTAAAATTCTTGAAGACATTTGCTTAGGGAAAGACTTCATGAAAAAAGAAAAAAAACCTGTATAGTACAAGAACGGGCAGAAGAAATCAACAAACAGGATGTCATCATTTTAAAAAGCTTCTGCATAGTAAAGGAAACCACCAACAAAATAAAAATGCAGTTTTCAGTGTTACCAACAATGGAATAGAGTTCCTTGTTCTTCACAATCCTGCCAGAATTTGCTGTTGTTTGATTTCTTGATAGCAGCCACTCTTCCTGGAATAAAATAAAATTTCAGTGTTGTTTTCATCTGCATTTCTTGCATGACAGGTGAATGGTGTTGAACATTTTTTCATATGCCTCTTTGCTGCTTTTACTTCTTCATCTAAAGAATGCATTTAGTTTCAGATGCTCATTTTGGAATTGGATCTTTAATTTCATAGGAGGTCTGATTTAATTTTAAATTCTTTGTATATTCTAGATACTGCATCTTCGTTTGAGGAACAGCTGTTTTGTTTGTTTGTTTGTTTGTTTCCATACTGTAGGGTTTTGTTTTGCTCTGTTGATGCTTTTTCTTGCTGTGCAGAAGCTTTTCAATACTATGGGATTCCAGTTGTTGATTGTTCTGCCAGTGTCATGTTACTGATATTCTCTTCAAATGGTCTTTCCCTGTGCCAGTGTCTCCATGTCTATCTAACAGGCTTAATGTTTCTATTTAATATTTAGGTCCCTAGTGCACTTCAGCGTCAGTTTAGTACATGATGAAAAATGTAGGTCTAGTTTTGATCTTTGGCAGATTGTGAAAGACAGTTTTTTCCAGCACTATTTATTAAACAGGCTATCTTTCCTTCATGGAAGGTATTTGGCTCCTTTGTCAAAGATGAGGTTTCTTAATATTACTAGAGTTGTTTCTACATCTTCTAATAGATTTAATTTGTCCCTGGTTTTTATCACAATGACTATGTACAGAAGTTGCATATTGGGGACTGTGATAGTCCTCCACTTCCATGTCCTTGTTTACTAGTGATATGAACCTGTTTGCTATTAATTTTGTAAAAATGATTTTATTCTGTTTGTACTCTCTTCTGATTATTCACTAATTCCATTTCATCTTATATTATTAGTCTTTTTTTGCATGAGATAGCAGTTGCCAGACCAATTTTTCATATTCTTTAGTCATTTTAAAAGTATATCCCACTAGTTGGTCACCAAACATTGTTCTGTCTTCTAGATTTCATTCTATCTTCACATTCAATCATACTTCCCATAATTTCAATGAAAAAATTTATTTCCTATATTTATGTTTTTATGAATTTAAATTATTCTCTGTTCTGAGCATTCATGGTTGTAAATTCTCTTTAGGTCCTGTAGTTTATATTATTATTATTTCTAGACTCATTTATGATTTAGTTTTATCAGGATTATTATCTATTTTACTACCTCTGCTTTACTTTCAACAGTCATTTCTCTGATCTATTTAGTTACCTCCACTGTTACCATCTTAGATATTTCACCTATGTGGCTTTTCATTTTTTTCCCCTTTAATAATCCTTGGACAATTTTGGGGGAACTTTTAAGGTATTTTCTTTACTTGTTTCTTAATTTTATATTTTTATTATTTTGTTTTGTTTTCTGTATTGCTGTGCTGAATTTTACAGATTGCTATGGTTAATAGTTTTATTACTTTTATCAATATTTCTTTATTTAATGTACTTCTCAGAGATGTCTTCTAGGCATAATTAATTATTGCCTTTGGGTCTGTCCCAGAATCAAGCTGTCTGTATTTATTTGTGAGGGATGTTACAATCTATTTGGCTCAGTACCTGGTTCTCTGGCAATAGGCTAAAGTATTGTGTATGATCTCCAAAAAAATCTAGTCATGCATATGTACAGAAGACTAATAGGCAACAACAAAGTCATCTTGTCTACAGTAGTAACACTGGCAACAATAGCATCAAATACAACCTAGATTTTGGCAAAACATAAGAACTAATTATATACAACCCTTATCCATAGAGAAGAGATCTACAGTTACAGTCCAACTCTAAGAAAAACCAGTCTTAGAGAAAATATCTACTCAATGCAACAATTTTGCTCCCCTTATCAACAGAATGATGTTCAATCATAATAAGATGTAGTTAGTTAACTATCTACAGATTTATAGTTACATTAGTATGGGTAGAAGTTGGAGTAGAAGGAGGAATGATTGTATGAAATAAATAGAATTTGAAAACTTATTCAATACAAGACAGAAAAACGGTGATAAAATTTCAGTGAAAAATCCTATTAAGTAGTAAAAACTAATTAGCAGTATTAGAAAGCTATAAGAAAATAAATAACAATGAAAAAGATAAGGAGTAGATTAAACTAAAAGAAAAAATATAAGGAGACAAATTGATAAAGGAAAGAAAAGTGAATAAGGAGAAAAAAAGGACCTTGTTATCAAACAAACAAAAATAAAGTAATTTTTAGAAGGGTGAAAATAAAATGAGTGATAACACTCCAAAATCCAAATTAAAGAAAAGTAAAATACCAATAGCTGGGGGCATGGGTTTAAAGAAGAGAAAAATCTATGCTACATGTTTCCAGATAAATGTTTTCCTTCCAGAACCAAAAAAATCTTTAATTCAACACCAAAACTTTAGTCTGTAACCAAAGAGCCTTAAACTCAAAGGCACATTCCTATCTACCCCCATACAGCCTGTGGTTTTGTGTACTGGACCCTATGTTCAAGTTATCACCCATCTGTAAACCCCTGTCCTTGGTCCCTCTCCAACCTGAGCCCATGGAGAGTGTTGAGCAGTGGCTTCTGGCTGAAGACCCATCTTGGCCTGAGGCACTTGGTTTGTAAGTTCTTGTGGGTCAGAGACCAATGGTGGGTCCTTGGTGGATACTCAGGTGGCTGTGGGCCTACCTCAAAACACCAGACAGAGGCTTGTGAAGGCCCAAGGCACCCAGTGGAGACCCAGCTGTACCTGCAGCTGATGCCAGACATTCTGCCTGACCCTGACAGGGCTCTGAGTGCTGAGTGGGGATTCATACAGGATGAGTCATGGGACAGATTTGGCAGCCATTTAGCCAGTGGAGACTCCCAGTCATAGATTCCAGCTTGTGTAAGACTGTTGCAATATGGACCAGTGGAGACTTCACAGTGATGAGCCAGTCAGCTGAGGACTGATGCCTCTAAAACTGTTGTGGGGGGCAAGATAGAGATTCTGATGTGCCCAGAGATAAGACAGGCTTCCTGGCTCTGACTAGGGACTCTGGTAGGCCCAGGGCACCAGGTGGAGATATACACAGCGCTGAAGCATTCAGTGGAGACCCAAGTTACCCAGAGTTAGTGCTGAATACGAGAGAGAGCCTCCTGCTGTCTATGGAGGTTACGGAATAGTATAGCACTTGGTGGAGATTCAAGCAATTGTAGTGTGCCAGACATGGACTCAGAGGTCTGAGGTCAGCTTTTGGTGCCAGAGGGAAATCCTAATAAGAATGGGAGGGTTTGAAGCTGTGGTAGGTTCAGAGCACTTAGTGGAGGTTCTAATGAGCTGGTACTGATGCAGGATGCCACATGGTGGCTTTAGCATTCATCCTGTTACTCCCTTGTTTATCGTGTAGTTGTCCAGTCAGGTAAATGAGGAGAAAACTTCTTTCTTTGCTGAGTTCTGCCTAGGGTGCTGCAGGTTTGTGGCCTTCTTGCTATTTAGAAAGAGGCTAATGGGATGAAGGAGCCCATATACATGTGTCTGTTCTGAAGACTAGTCATTGTAACATTCCTTGGTTCCCTTGGGCTAATGGGACATTCTGAAGATGGCTGTTTCTATGATGGGTGAGGGTGGAGACCATGGAGACTGGTCATAATGGGGCTACTTTGTCTCTTTCAAACTAGTACATAGATGTTTGGTTTGATATATACAAATTGATTTTCTTTGTCATGATTTAAGCCCCTCGCTCACTTTCAGTTATGTAGGTTTTTAGTTTACTTTTCATGAGTTTTTTTTGACATGACTCCTTTAGTCAGCCATATTGGATCTGGACTTTATTTTCTAATTTCATTTTTAAACAATAGCATTTGAACAGAAAGTGGATCAAAAATGATTAAGATCATGTAAATTCCCCAAAAATGATACAATTACATATATCATAAACATACATCAATAAAAGAAACACTAAATTAATACTTGGTCACACTTTATTTTTTCTCTGTGATCTCTGTCTTCTCATTACATTACATTAGATATAGAGTAAGGATACTCATTCATTTCCCTTTTATGTTTTAAATGAATATGTATTTAATGCAAACTATAGTCAATCACTATGTATATCATTTCTCAAAAATGTTTTGAAATGTTAACCCAGTCACTTTACATGTAAACTAGAAGAATTCACTGCCACACACTGATTATGTAGAATATAATAAAATGTGCTTTATTCTCAAATAACATATTTTGAACACTCAAAACTCTTATGTTTAGCTAGTGAAAGTTGCAAAATTCAAGAGAAAAAGAATCTTACTATGATCCAAAATCATTATTGTGATAAAGTTAAACTTAGATCAAATGAAAAAAAGAATTTAAAATAAACTGACCCAGAGAAAAACTGCTAACATTTAAATCTGTATTCTATTTATATAATCTCCAATTATTAAAACTTTCAATTAAAGCATTTGAATACCTACAAAATATCATTTATATAATATGTAAAACAAAGTTAGTATAATTTTATAACCTCTCAATGAGATTTTCAGTGATTTCTAGCTCCATTTTATTATGGATAGCAGATGTTCATCTGCCTTGCCTACTTTTCTTTGAAGAATACTCACTTTTTTAATCCAGTGGCCTATTGTTTAGTTCCAGTGGTCACTGCTTTTCTCTATTCTCAATTGTGCCACTGTCTGAGCAAATAATCACATGTTCTAAGGACAATAATTAAAACTTTTGTGAAACAGTTAATAGATGGAGATTAGAAAAGGGTGATCTCCCCCGTCATTGTAGTGGAAACTACAGAAACTGTAGAGGTTTGTGCTGATACTGCAATACTATGTAGAAAAGACACTACGCTGAACACAAGCTTATGGGCAAAATGATAAAGAAAGTATTTTATAAGTTTGTTAGATTTAACCATTTTAAGCTGGATACACACTACTTAGACCTTTTTATAAAATAAAACCTAAACATGATTTTTTAAAGCTTTTGCTCTTCTAAATTTAGTCTTATTCCTATAAATATTCAAACAAAATTTTCTGGTTAATTCAATCTCTTTCCTGTTTACTAGAAGATATCTTATTATTTTTGCAAAATTTTTTTACATTGTGGATATGAATTTATTAATTTGTTTAATTGAAAAATTATTTTATTATCATAATTTTTAACTTTCAATGTTACAAACTCTTAAAGCTTTGTGTTTATTTAGAAAACAGTATTTTCTTTCCTTACTAACTTTTCTCTTTTTGACATAAAAAGTACATTTTCTTCTCGAAACCCAATAAACATCTGCATACATGCTTCATCTAGTCTGAAGTCACTATGTTTAATTTCAATTTTCATGTGGCCAAGGATTTAGCTCAGTGCCATTTCAGGTTCCTTGTAAATGCAAAGTCATGAGTTCGATCTCTGGTCCTGCAAAACAAATAAAAATAATAATTTTAATTCACTGTAATTTATTTTTATACTTGTTTATGATTTTAATCATATATTAACTCTTACAACACATGCTTCTTTTTCACTTATATAGAATATCCATAGTACTATGGTTTGTTTTGGCATTAATATCATGTTTTATTTGGAAGTATATTTACATTGTTTTTGAACTTTATCTTTTTATTTTAGTTTATGAATCAAAAATTTACATAGCAGTAGTATCTGCCAAAGATTTTTTTAATGGATCTTAGCAATTACTAGCGTCTTTATCTCAACGTTATCATTTAGTATCATTATTCTCATTTAACAAATAAGGAAGTCCAGGCAGAGAGAGGACTAAAGACATTGCTGAGGACCCTGCACTGGTGATGATCAGAACTCAAACCTATGCCAGTCACCACTCAACTTCGCCTTTAATGACAGCAGAAACAGTGTGACCAAGCTGAAACTTGTGACCAAGTACAAGAATGAGGCAATGAAACTAGCAATACCTGTATAACTCCCCAAAATAACAGACTGATCATCCTTCTGAAGAAATGTATCTTTCTAAATGGAATTGCTATTTCAATTTATGTGTTATGCTTAGAATGACTTTAATTCTGGCTCTATATCATTCATGAAGACTAATCTGTTGATATTTCAGAGTGAAAGAAGAAACTAAATGATGTACTTCAAGAGTTCTTTCACTGCAAGTAATAGATACCACTTCTCTGAAATTAAAGCATCAAAGGTGTTCATGCATTTCTCCCAACTCACAATAGCATCTTAACTTTTCTGCTATCATGTATGTTGTAAAAATGGCATACTTCATTACTATCCCTTTTTTGCTCTGGAAAATGTATGCATCATATAAATTATGGGTTTTTGAAATGAAGGAAATAAGTACAAATCTTAGAACTGTATCTTTTAGGAAGACATTACGATTTCGGATTGGAAACCTGTTTGGGCCTTTTCTTTGGTATTCATTTCATTTGCTCTCTTTTCTCCTTTCTGCTTACTCTCTAGAGTAGCTACTGCCTTTTGCCTACTAAATGAGGCAGGGAGAAGAGGTGCATGCTTCACTCCCAGATTTGTGTAGTCACATGAACAAAGTCTCACTCTCTATGTCATGCTATTGTATTCTCTCTCCCTTTTTACCAACTATAGATTCCAGGGTAACAGGCCAACTTTTCAGTGTATCATTCGGTAGACCACAGTGTGACATTTTAAGTAGATGTAGACAGATTAAAGAATTTTGTGACCTGAGAAAAGTCTTCCAGAGGTGTGTACTTAAAGACTAACTAACTAAATAATTTTCATTAAATTTAAAATGTATTACTTCAGAGTAATTTAATATTTGTTGGCTTGTACTATTGTTCTTCCATATCTGCTATTATACTTGATC